>SNQJ01S0004736.1:196415-232193 GCA_010110895.2 Picea sitchensis
TAGATACAGTTAGTACTGGCGAAGATACCAAAAAAGGCACTGTACAAACTATAATTCAACATCGTGCAAGAAGTGTAATCATGTGCAAGGACAGATGCGGTGGAATTGTAGGAAACTAGGAATGGAAAGGATGCCCTAGAACTAGTAGTCGAGTAGGTAAATATCAATACAAAAGAGGAGAAGCAGTGTGTAGATAATTTAGAGTAGAAGTCGAAGGAAGTCTTTACAAGGATTCTAGACAATGCACAGAAAACCATGAGAAATGTGGAAGAATAGATCCAAATCATTGTGTAGACTCTCTAGAACTACTAAAAGGAGATCGAGGATCTTAAAGAAAAATTAACCCCAACTACTCCTCTAGAAGCTCTTGCTGAAAGAGAACAACAAGCATCCCTGCAAGTGGAAGTGATGCAGAAAAAAGATGAAAAGGTCACACAATTGTTTGACAAGACCGTGCAACTATGGAAAACACTGGAAGAAGATGATAGGGTTGGGAAAATAGATCAACAAGAGGAGGTAATCAACACTATAATCCAGGAGCTGAAGTAGAGGAAAAATTCCATGAGCATCATAGAGCAAGTGAAGTGTGTACAAGAGATGAAGACCCTTCAGGCAAAAATGAAGACTGCGTATAAAAACAAGTAGGCAAGGCTAGCCCAGTTAGAAACTATTCAAGATAAAGTAGCACAAATTATTGTGAAAATGGAGAAGGAAAAGATGAGAATGGCTCAGGATCATGTTGAGAGCGCATAATCTCTCAAGGATCACATCACAGCACAGAGGGTAGAAGAGCTCACAAAGAAATATGTGTAGGGAAGACCAAAATGGGAAGAGCTAGAAGGTAAATTCCACATCTTGGCAAAGACTGTTCAGGGAGAGTGCACCACCTGAGTGGCTCGAGATGAGCCACATGTCAGTGTTGGGGGCCTGTTGGGCGTAGGCCTATTTTGAGGAAAGACCTAATTTTGGAAGGAAAGGCCTAATTTAAGAGAAGAACAATTGGTAGGAAAAGTAGCACGCACGAGGAAAAGCAACATGCAAGAGGAGCAACATGCAAGGCGAGAAGGCAGGAAAGCCTAACCACGATAGGGTTAGGGTTTTTGACAAAGGTTGTAATGACCATAATCTTGTAAAATAGTATAAATAAGAACCTAGGAGGTCTAGGTTAAGGGTCTTGAGTTCAAGAGTTAGTCAGTTCAATACTATTGAGAAGTTGAGAGACTGTCGATTGTAATAAGGTTGTAGAAGAGTCGAGTCAGGTAGAGGGTTAGATCACATGTTAAGGAGCCTGGTGTGATCTAGTATGCCTCACAGAGGTTCATGAACCTCTTCATGATTGTATGATGGAATATATAATGCACACAACCCTAGATTTTGCAGCACACTAAATAAAAGAGCAGAGAAGCCAAATCTTTGTGGGAGTAGCCCAGGAGGAGGTGAACCATGGTAAAATATGTGCTATATTTGATGTTTATTGAATGGTTCCTTTCTATTAATGGTTATATTATGAATGAATGATTAACTAGATGTATTAGAATGCATGCATGAGCCTAAAGATAGATAAATCCTAGAAGTACTTGACTAAATAACAAGATTAATGAATGAAGAAGATAGAATACACTCCCAGATCCCCACTCATTCCTATACTACAAGCACTTGATCTTTGCAGTCACCCATAGAACTATTTCGGGTGATACTGCATTGTGTGCTCTGTGTGCAGCCTTGCCTTCTTGTTTACTAGAAGGGTCGATATTTTTAGAGGGTTTGTTGGAAACATGTTCATATCTTAACCTGGGTCAAACCAAGAAGTGAATGAGATATTTAACCCAACAACAATCCAAGTAAAGAACATTGGGAGGCATTAAAATGGATTCTCAGATATTTGAGAGGAATTGCTACTCATGCATTATGTTTTGAAGGTTCATACATTGTTCTACAAGGATATGTTGATTCATATATTGAAGGTGATAAAGATAGCATGAGGAGCACCACAGGGTATGTTTTTACTGTAGGTGGAACAATTGTAATTTGGATTTCGAAACTGCAAAAGGTTGTTTCACTTTCAACAATAGAAGCATAGTATGTTGTTGCTATAGATGCTAGTAAAGAAATGATTTGGTTATAGAGGTTTATGGAGGGATTGGGAAATAAGTAAGAGAATAGTAGTTTGTACTGTGACAGTGAGAGTTCTATTCATCTTGCAAAGAACTCGGTCTTCCATTCAAATACTAATAATATACAACTTAGGTATCATTTCATACTATCTATCTTGGAAGATGGACATTTGAAGTTGGAAAAGTTACACACTAGCCAGAATCCTGCAGACATGTTAACAAAGGGAGTAACCATGGAGAAACTAAGTTCCTACTCAATTTCAGTTGGTCTTCAAGCATGAAGGTGAAGATGAGAAATTTTCCAGGTCTAAGAAGGATCATAGTCCAACATATACATCAGTGGTGGAGTTGTTGAGATTAGTCTCCAAGTGGGAGATTATTGGTTGTGGACATTGATTATCTTCCTAATTCAAAGGTCTTTGTTTTTAGTCGTGTTTATACCCCATTAATATTGTACACATAGGAATATTGTACACCCCTCCATGCAGGGAGGGGGGGTTGCAGGGGTTCGGGGGCAAAGCCCCCGAAGTAAAAATTTCATAGTAAAGAACATCATAGTAAATTGTAATTTCATAGTAAATCTTGACCATTCATTATAAGGTCGCAGATCTAATGGTAGAACTTTTGTTAGGGTTTTTTTCCCTAGAAGGAAACCCTCTTTTATGAGGTAATTGTATTGCAGATATTTATCATTGCGAATATTGTACTCTCAGAGAGGAGACTATGAAAGAAAGAAGAGGAAGGTATAGCGGGTGTGTTGTAGGTTGTATCCCTTCATTTGTTGGATAATAATAAAGGAAGGACATGGAAATTTCTCTGGTGGAGGTATTACACACTGGGTGAACCACGTATATCTGTGTCCCTATTGTATTATGTATATTCTATGTTTTATTTCCGCATTTGTCTTATTTTATTGCTTTGCGATCCTGTTTTTCTAACAATCAGAACACTTCTCAAATGAATAAGAAGCTAACTTTGTGAGGAATATGAAGAGGGAATCTAGAAAATATAAATGTATGTTACCATTTAAATGATTTCAATGTGGTAAAGTAGTTCATTTTGCCTCTAAATGTACCTTTAAAGGAAATAACACCAATGAAAAGAAAATAAAAGGAAAAGATAAACCTAGCAATTTTAAAAAGTCTTTTAAAAGGAATAGTTTTTATTCAAAGGAGGACAGTAGCTCTGACAAAGAAGAATATGAGCTATATCTAATTCATGATGAAAAAATTCTCATGGATTTGAAACAAAACAAATCTTTTCAAACATACACGGAAGAGTGTGAAGTTGTAGTAGACATGGAAGGAGAACTCATTAGTGCTTTAGAGGAAATCACCCTACTCAAGAAAAAGAATAGACTAAGAAAAGAACAGTTGCAGTTCTATAAAGAAAAATATAATAAGGTCAGTGAAGAAATAGTCATCTTAAAAATTCATTTAGAAGAAGCCAAAAGAAAGGAAGAAGTATTGTTAAATCAAATAAAAGAAAAGGAGAATATATGTGACAAACTAGAAGTAGAAATAGTTTCCTTAAGAAAAGATCTAGAGACTCAAATAAAATTCATAAAAGGATCTAAAACTCTAGATAACATTCTAAGCAATCAGAGATCACTAGATGAAAATATAGGGATGGAATATAAGGAAAGTCTAAAATTTGTCAAAGGTGAGTCAAGCACCAGCATAACATCCAATGAGAAGCCTACAAGTTATGCAAATTCTTTCAAGGTAAACTACAGTCAACCTAACCAAGAAAAAGATGAAAATAAGAAGCATTCATAACTGAATTATCCCAACTATGAAGCAAGGAAGCAATAGGTGTCTGAATCTTATCAAATTGGCATACAAAGACCGATTCCCACAAGTAAGTTTTTTCCAAGGCATCCAATTTTTTTCTATGGATATTGTTTCTCTTGTGGCAACTTTGGACATAGGGTTGTAAGTTGCATATTGTTTTGGTTTAATAGAAGTTTAGGAAAGAGATTCAACAAACCTCAAAAGGATATGGTTCAAAATTATTTCAGTAATGCCTTCTCTTCTTTACTAAATGACCATGAATGCCACATATGCAATAATTTTGGACACAAGGCAAATGAATGTAGAAGCAAGTTGTTTCTTATATTTAGGAAAGACAGACATGAATATTTTACCAAGGTTTGGAGTAAGAAAAATAAAAGTGAATAAAATTTTGTACTAGCTCTATATGCCAAAAATCAAGAAAATCAATGGTACATTGACATTGGCTGCTCCAAACACATGAGATGAGACAAAAGCAAGTTTGGGTCTTAACTAAAGAAAAAGGTGGAAATGTCACTTTTGGAAACAATGCTCCAGCCAAAATCAAAGGAAAAGGAATTGTTGTATTAGATAAAGATAAAAAGGGAAATACCAAAGCACAAAATGTGATGTATGTTGATGGTCTAAAACATAACTTATTAAGTGTAATTCAAATGTGTGACTAAGGACACAATGTTCTTCTTCATTCAAGAGGTTGTGAGGTAATGGATGTGAATACAGGGAAGACTGTTGTTAAGGCAATTATAACTTCAGGGAATGTGTATGTTCTAGAAGAAGGCAAAGAAAAATGATGCATTGGTAAAACTAATGAGAGTTGGATTTGGCACAAAAGAAATGGTCATCTTAGTTTTTATCAGCTCATTAAGTTAGGAAGAAAAGATGTTGTTAGAGATATTCCTAAGATCTTCAAGACTGAGAATATTCTTTGCAAGTCATGTAAGTTTGGAAAATAGTCAAGAGTTCAATTAAAGGCAAGAGAACACTCCACCACTCGACCTATTGCTTTGATTCATACAAATATGTGTGGCCCTACGAGTACACAATCTCCTCGAGGAGAAGATATCTCATTTTGTTAATTGATGACTATACCAAAATGGCTTGGGTTGGACTGTTGAAGCATAAATTCAAGGCATTTGAAAAATTAAAAATATTCAAAGCATGGGTATAAAATGAAATGGACTTTAAAAACAAATGCTTGAGGTCAGACAAAGGAGGAGAATTCAGATCTGATGAATTCAACATTTTTTGTGAAAAACATGGGATCAAGAGACAGTTTGTTATTTCCAGAACCTCTCAGCAAAATGGAGTAGTGGAAAGGATGAACATAACAGTTCAAGAAATGGTCAAGTCCATGCTTGATGAACTAGAAGTACCCATAACCTTTTGGGGAGTGGTTGTTCAAACTAATGTCAAAATTCTCAATAAAGCGCACATAAGAGTAAACCGTGACAAAACCCCCTATGAATTATGGCATGTCAGACCAACATCAATAAAAAACTTCAAAATCTTTGGCAGCAAATGCTACATTAAAAGAAATGAAGAAAACTTAGGAAAGTTTGACTCTAGAGCTGATGAAGGTATCTTGTTAGGATACTCCTCCAGAAGTAAAGGATACAAGTGATACAACAAAAGACTCAACAAGATAGTTGAAAGTGTAGCTGTAAAAGTAGATGAAGGACCATTTCATCTAGTAAGACACAAGCATCATGATGAGAAACAAGATGATAGCATAATTGAGGATCAGGAAACAAAATATTCATAAGAAGAGGAGAGAATGGAAACATCACAGCCAAAGCCCCCATCAAGGTATGTTGAAAAAAATAATCCAGAAAGTCAGATTCTTGGAAATAAGGAAACATGTTTACAAACTTGAAGAAAAATTATAGATACATCTACCTCTGCAAATTTTGCACTGATGTCCATGATTGAACCCCAAAATTTTGCGCAAGCAAGTGAGGATGACCATTGGGTAAAATCCATGAATGAAGGACTAGACCAAATAGAGAAAAACAAGACATTGGATCTTGTCCCAAGACCAAATGACAAGACTGTAATTGGAACTAAATGGGTATACATAAACAAGTTAAATGAAGATGGACAGATGGTCATAAACAAGGCCATATTGGTATGCAAAGGGTATGCCCAAGTCGAAGGAGAGGACTTTGAAGAAACGTTTACCCTTGTTGCAAGAATTGAATCTATCAAAGAAAAATTGGCTTTTTCATGCTACAGAAATTTCAAAGTCTAGCAGATGGATGTCAAATCAACATTCTTGAATGGTAATCTTGAGGAAGAAGTTTATGTGGAGCAACCAAGAAGTTTTATACTAACTGAAAAAAGGATTATGTTTTTCGTTTAAATAAATCCTTGCATGGGCTAAAACAGGCTCCAAGAGCTTAGTATTACAAACTTGACAAGTATCTGTACCAACAAGGTTTTAAAAATGGAATAGATGATAGAAACTTATACATCAAGGTTGAAGGTAATGACCTATTAATTATTGTAGTATATGTTGATGACATTATTTTTGGTAGTAAAATTGAAATAATGAGTAAGAATTTTGCAGCTACAATGCAACAAGAGTTTAATATTTCCATGTTAGTAGAAATCTCCTTCTTTCTTGGCTTATAGATTCATCAATCAGAAAAAGGATTTTTTATTTCCCAAAGCAAATATCTCAAGAAAATGTTGAAAAAGTTTGGCATGGAAAATTGTGGACTAGTAATCACTCTGATGACTACCAGTTGCAAACTCATCAAAGAGGATCATGCTCCATAAATAGATCAAATCATGTATAGGTCCATGATAGGTAGCTTACTTTATCTCACATATTCAAGGCTTGACATCATGCAAGTTTTTAGTTTGGTAGGAAGGTTTCAATCCAATCCCAAGGAAACTCATGTTCTTGTAGTCAAAATAATATTTAGGTACTTGCAAGGCATTAGTGATTATGGATTGTGGTATCCCAACAAAACAGACCTTGTTCTCAAAGTTTATATAGATGCAGATTGGGAGGGAAGTACTAATGATAGAAAAATAAAAGTGGAAGTTCATTCTTTCTTGAAAGTTGTTTCATATCCTAGATCAGCAAGAAACAAACTTACATTTCTCTCTTTACAGTTGAAGTAGAGTATATAGTTGCATCCTCCTATTGTGCGCAAGTGTTGTGGATAAAGACCAATCTCAAGGATATTCAAGTTCCTTGTGATCAACTTGTTTCTATCATGTACAACAATACAAGTCCTATTAATCTCTCCAAAAAACCTGTTCAACACTCTAAAACTAAGCATATCCCCATCAAGTATCACTTTCTCAGAGAACAAGATCAGGTGGTTAAATTAGAAGATGTTCCTGCCAAAGAGAAGATTGCAAATATATTTACTGATCCATTACCTAAGGACTCCTTTGAGTACCTTGGAGAGAATTTGGGATTCCTTCCCACTCCTCCTTCGGGTGCATAAATATTCATGACAGGTGGGAGGTTGTTGAAAGACCTGCCCAGCCTTAGGGGGAGCAATGCAAGAAATTAAGCAGTAAGAAATACAACATTCTGATAGAGAGAGTCACTCTTAGGATGAGTGCGGTCATACAGACAATTCCCTTTTCCATTGATGTCAAAGGGGGAGAAACATATAGCTACGACAAAGAGGATCATACAGCAAGGGGGAGTGAAAGCTAGAGGATCACACTAATAGGAGAGAAGCTCGACAACAAGAGTTGTCGTCAATGACAAAGGGGGAGTTTGTTGAGTAAATTTTTTCTTTGATGTCAACATAGCACACAGGAAGAGGAAGTGTGTGGAATGCTTGAAGTGAACATAGACATTATGATGCACAAGTAGAGGAAGTGTGCGGAAGGATACTTTCTTATACTGCACTATTGCAGATCCACAAGAAATGGAACTCTTAGAACAAATCGTGGAAGGTTGAAAACATAAATGCACAGAAGGATTCAAGGTCAAAGGGATCAACAACACAAAATAAATCACAGAATAAATTGAGTCTACCAAGAGTGCACGTAGAATAGGAGGATAACCTACGACGTAGTTCAGAAGTGAAGTGGAATGTGACAAATCCCCTTATCTGTGATCGCGGAATGACTCAGCGGATGTTTATGTCGTAGTGTGATGATGTATTGAATTTTGAGTAAGTGACAAATGATAGAGTGAACTGCAATGGAGTGTGTGGAATGTTTTGTAGATGAAAATATGAAGGGCGCCTTGAGACAGTGTGACAAATGATGTAGTGGAGTGTGACGAGATGAAGTTCGAAGTAGATTGTGATAGAACAACTCACCAAGGGAACATATAGTCCGATGGGGTGATTTAGTAAGCACACTGCAAGATGAGTGTGATAGGATGAAGACTTGTGACTTAAGTCTTACTCTCTGGTTATATCTATCCAATGGATGCTTTTTAGACCAGAATGAAATTATTGTGTCATTCTTCAAGAGATTCTCGGATAATCTAGAGCACAGTCATAGGAAGAATTGGTCCATTTGATTTAGTCAAAGTTTTTCCACAATGTAACGGTCATGTTTCCACATACTTTATTTAGAAAAAAATTGTAACTAACAGGATTTTGATATGGCCAAAGTTTNCCGATGGGGTGATTTAGTAAGCACACTGCAAGATGAGTGTGATAGGATGAAGACTTGTGACTTAAGTCTTACTCTCTGGTTATATCTATCCAATGGATGCTTTTTAGACCAGAATGAAATTATTGTGTCATTCTTCAAGAGATGCTCGGATAATCTAGAGCACAGTCATAGGAAGAATTGGTCCATTTGATTTAGTCAAAGTTTTTCCACAATGTAACGGTCATGTTTCCACATACTTTATTTAGAAAAAAATTGTAACTAACAGGATTTTGATATGGCCAAAGTTTGTCCACAATATAATTTTCATACTTGATTTGGACAAAATCGTAACTGACAGGATTTTGATATGGTAAAAGTTTGTCCACTTTGTAATTGTTACGCATCCACATACAAGAAGGTGATCATGAAATATAGTATAAGTATGGGTATTCATTGATTGTGGACGGTGCACGAAGTGAGGTGGAGGATGCTACAGTAACAGTTTATAGGAACAAAAATGTAAATTTGACAGGATGTGTTGAAAGATTTAGTAATGTAACATATGTTTTTTTGAGTTTAGGGTGGCAGGGTGGTGCTAGGGTGAGTCGAAGCTCACAAATGATTGGTTTCTTCATTATCTGCAATAGATTGGTTCTTTCGAGGATTGGTGTCCCCACTATCTGTGATAGGTTGGTGTTCAAGAGGATTGGTGTCCTTGTTATCTGTGACAAGTCGATTCCCATTGAGCTAAAAAATTGTAAGATGGTTCTTGCAGAAGAACATAAAAAATATGTTCTATGGTTTTTTCTCGCATTGTGCTTCCACGTAAAAATATTTTTGTACTATGTTTACTATGTTGTATTGATTTCCGATTGTATCTATCATTAAGTGTGCACTTCTAATTTAGATGGTTGTTTTGATTTCTACTTGTATCTATCATTAAGTGTGAATTTATAAATAACTTAATTGGTTGAAAGGAAAGAAAAAAATAGAAGGCTAATGCAATATTGTTCATCCCCCTCTCAGTATTGTTGTGAGTATCAACACAACTGAGCCATCCCAACAAAATAACTTAAATTGTAGATCAATTATGATAGCTTACAACTAAATTTCAGTGGTAGAAAAGTTGTAAAAGAGGAAGAGAGAGAGTTTTTTGCAACCCTATTGGTTGTGGCTTAATGTTTATTACAACAGCTCAATCACTTGACAAATCAATATGCCCTTAAGGCACAAGAAATCTTTAATCATGTAAAATTTAGATCCAACCTTAAATTATTCAATCTCTTTAAATTCATGTTTACCAATGCAACAATATTCAATCTCCAATGCAACTAGTTCCTTATCTATTGGGTTATGGAGTCTCTTTCTTGGAGCTAGAATTTATTACTCTTCTAGGGGTGTAATCTTTTTTAATCCCTAGAGAAAACAAACCTTAGCAAGGTCTTTCTACAAGGGTTTAAGACTTTTTACTCCTTGTATCAATCCTTAATCATTTTCAATAACAATAGAGATAAATTCATTGATGGAGGGTTTATTCCCTTATACTCCTCCAAGGGTTTGACAAAATAACCTTGAAATCAAGAAGAAACACACAAAATTGTAGAAATTCCTTACATAATCCAACAGATAACACACAAAACCCTTACTTTTCAAAGATACTCCACCAAATTAACAAGAACAAGCATCTAAGAGAAGTTGCTAGCCTTTCTTCCACCAATAGACAAGTAAAGCATCCATTTTTCACAAGAGACAAGAGATAGAGAATTATCGACGAGGGGCCAAAATTTCAATCCAAGAGTTATGTGATTCTCTAATGATGACATGTGAAAATTAAAATGAGATGGAAACTCTTTATATGAGACCATATAAACCAATTTTCCCGCATAAAAATGTCAACAACAAATTAAAAGAGGGATGACCTCCTTTATTTTCCTTTACAACTTACAAAACTAAAAATTACATTAAGTAAAACCCTCAAAAGGGTGATGTCATTCCCTAGAAGGGTGACGTTGAGCCTCAAGATGAAAATTGTTGGGCGTCTAAAGTCCATGCGTCATTCTCTCACATGATAGAGTGTCACGACATACATCTCCTTCCTTCAAACCACATCACATCACCTCTAGAACCATCAAGCCCACCAAAACCATAGCCTCAAAATGATATAAATTTCTTAGAAGGTGATGTCCTAGGCCTCCAAAGGCCAACGTCCAAGTGAAAATGGATAGGATTTCATCATCTAGTGCTATCAAAGTGCCTCCAAAGGAAATTTTCATCACCTCATATGCACAAGAGCTTTGAGGTCCTATGCCCATCCTGTGGGGTTTGGTGTCCATCCTTGGAGTCTTCAACCTCCAATAAAGGACAAAATGACATTATTCCTCCATGGAATAACTTTCACCTAGCAAGGTTCTGCAAAGACAAACAAGTGTGTCATCCAAGGGTCCACAAGTCACATGTATCATGCCAAGAAAGCCACATTTAATGAAAGAACAACCCAAACATGTCCATTAAATCCCCCCTTTTAAAACTAAGCAAATGCTCAAAAACCTTATAAAATTTTCCAAATTTACGTATGGGAGGGTTCTCATGATGCCCTATTGGGTAGACCAATCCCCAATTCAAGGATTGTTTCCCAAGAAGACCCTCTCTAATTCCTGTAATGAATATGATTTGGATGGGGGTATAACTTTTGGGCATGGATTTCTTGACATATCAAGGGATCATATTGTCTCATTTATGGGTGCCTTTGTGGAGGGTGTGTTGCATCCCTCGTTTGTAATGCAACATTTTTCGAAGCCCTTTTATTTTCCATTAATTTATTATGGTCCAAAACATTGAGTTCTATGCGAAATGGAAACTAAGGAGCACTGCAATGCCACTTGAAGTTAGTAACACATCGAGTTCCATGTACAAGGAAATTAAAAGACTCTGCAAATGCATTCCCCCAAAAAGCAGGATATGTATTAATTATGTGTTTTATTTTTAATAGGTCCTTCAATTTTTTTTATGGAGAAGCATTTCACTTCTCTAGAGATCTTAGGGCTTTGATCTAGATGGATAATTTATGGATTTTAAATTTTTCTAGCTACAACACATATGGACCTTTATCCCCTTCTTCCCATGAAATGAGGTACAAGCCCTTCTTGGGGTCAATAAGCCCGAAAACCCAAAAGATGAGAAAATGAAAGGGAAGAGGTGTGTAAAGTGATAATTATGTATGGGAATGGTACGACAGCCCTTCAAGGATACCACCTATTGGAATCCCTTTTCCCGAGGGTAACCCACTTACTAGGAAACCATGTCAACCACCAAGGTGAAATGAGGAAAAAGGTATAGTTTCCAAGGAAATTTTTTCATAATCAAGAAAAGACTCTTTGCAACATGCTCAAATGATTCAATTATTAAAATGACACTTACCATGAGATTGTACTTGTTACCTCATGAACAAAGACCTAATGTCCTATATGGGCCATGCTGGCATGGTGAAATCTGCTACTATCAATAAATGGTGAAGTGTGGTGAGAGGAGGGGCTTTTTATGCTCATGTGTCCTTTGGAACTCCATGTATTCAATGTGTAGGACTGAATACATCATCTCCTTAGTTACCCCTAGCCTGGGGGGTAACATCCAGCTCCTACATGGGGACATGTGCTCGTAGTAGAGTACATGAGAGCCTCATTATCTCCTAGAAAGATTTGTGCCTACAAATACTCAAGCAATGTTAGAGTATTGAGGGGTGGCTTTCTCACCCTTTATTCATATAATCAAAACTTTAAATTTCAAAATTGACAACTATTCCTTAAAAAGAAAAAATTTCATTTTTCAAAAACTTTTAACTAGCATGCAATGATTCAAGCAAATACATCATAACTACTATGAAGCAATGAATTAAACACAATATGTAAAGTAAATAAAATGCAACTACACGATGATGATCACACAAATGCAATGCAGGAAAGAAAATGACCTACCTACTTACATGGGGCCCAAGGTCTGTCAATATTAGGTACCGTCGGATGTTAGGTGAAATTGTACAACTGGTGCAACCACCTAATTAGCATATCACCCAAGTGTTTACCCCTATGCTTAATTATAAAAAATATCAATGAAAAGGTAAAGAACATAATAATCATGAATATGAATAAGCATATAATCAATCATAGAAAGAAACTCATGGAGGCGGGTGGGAGGGAGAAAATCCTACCAGAAAGAACAACCACAAGCTTGATCAACCCATCTCAGAATAGGGCTACCACATATAGATGATGGCTCATCTTCTTCCTCACTTACATGATCAGCGCTTTCCATTTACTGAGAGGAGACAAAATATCCCAAAAATATATTATGATTTACATGACAATGGATAGACATAGATGGGGATACATAACCTTGATTTTTCACAAAGATTTTCATGAAGAGGTTTTGAAACATTTGCCAAGTGGTAATTGTTTTGGGAGGGATATTATTGTTCCACTCGTTGGCCCTCCATATGAGAGATGAAGAGAAGAACTTGATACACACATCCTCATATTGATTCCAGGACGCAGAGGAATTGAAAATTTCTGAAAAGGTATCCAAATGATGTCGAGTCGATACAGTGTCTCCATTTGAAAAGGTGGGAATCCATTCCATAAAACCACTTGGAAATTTATGAGGTGATACACAAAATTTTGTTACATCCAAAGTTTTTTATAACACTTCCACGTCCTCATGTCCATCAAAATTCAAGCACAAAGATGATTGAGAATCTTCATCAAATAATAGTTCTGAGTCCTCAAAAGGATAATCCTCAAGGCATGGTTGGAATTCAACAGAAGTGCATTGCTAAAATCGATCCCCTAGTGGATGAAAAAGGTATCTTATCATATCATCATTAAGCTACCAAATATCTTGATCATCCATGTATGAAAAACAACCCTCCAAAGGAAAGACTTCCACACTTATTATTTGAAAGTTTCCCTTGATATCATAGATGGGATCTCCATCAGAACCGAAACAACCAATATCACATCCATGCTTCTGAACACATATGAAATCATCAATATGATTATCAACTATATCTGAAGGTTGTGCCATGAATTCACCTATACCATTGGAATTCATTATTTCTTCGCAAGGATCGACAACTTCATCTTCCAATGCCTTGTTTGGGTATTTAGTGTGAGAAACTTCATCGAGGTCCTCTTGGGAAATTTCTTCACAAATATGTTCTACAAGCATCTCTTCATCTGTAGGGGATTTCTCTTCAGTAAGAGGTGCTTCATCAAGTTTTTATTGAGTATATTCTTGGGACAATTCTCGTATAAGATTCATCATATGCTTAACAACTTCATCAAATAATTTTTTCTCTTCCATCTGCAAAAGTGTCTTTGTGATACAGTAAGTTCTAGGCAAGGGTTTATTCTGTGGTGCCATAATTCCATTTTCTGAAATGACACTTCATTGGATTCGCCAAATGATCTCTATGAAAATCTCATCAAAATTCAAAAGGGAACTTCCCTCAAATGGATTCGTCAGGAAATATAAGGTTAAAGGATTTGGGATAGACTTGCCAAGTGTCATTAAAGGTCAGAAAGGATTCAAAATCCTCCCTGGGAATGGTGCCAAAAATGTTATCACATAGTTTGTAGTTTGGTAAAATCCCAATCCAAGAAACAAGTGTGTGACACAACTCAGAATACCTATCACTATCACCACAATATATACTTCGTTCGTTTTAGTGAAGGACAAGTCCAACATAAGGGAGGATTCTCAGGTGACCCTAGGAGGATGCAAGGGGAGAAACAAGGATCTAGAAGAACACCCCTATAGGTCATATTCTGAGATAATTTAGAGGCTTGAGAAGAGATTCTTTGGAAACGGTAAATGCTTGCCAAGGTTGTGTACCTGTAAAACAGTGTTAGAGAACCAAAACAAGACAATGTATGATGATATAATCCTCAAAACCAATGGGAAACCAACAAGAAAACTTGTTTTCCAAAAATTTCAGTAGTAAAGAAACTATTTCATCTGCAAATTAAACCATCAAAATCAAGTATATGATGCTGGAAAATAAAGCTAGAAATTAGTAGACAATATTCCATTGTTTCAACCAAGACTTTGATAGAAAGAGAGGGATGTTAATGAGTGTTATCATCAAAGTTTTATAAAATCCTTGTGGTTGTAGAAAACTTTTTCTACATCAACAAGTAAATTTCAACGGTATAAAAGTTGTAAAAGAGTAAGAGAGAGTGAGTTTGTTGCAACCATATTGGTTGTATCTTAATGTTTATTAAAACAACTCAATCACTTGGAAAATCAAGACGCCCTTATGGGACAAGAAATATTTAAGCATGTAAACTTTAGATCCAACCTTAAACAATTCACTCTCTTTAAATTTTTGTTTACCAATGCAACAATATTCAATCTCCAATTCAACTAGTGCCCTATCTATTGGGTTATGGAGTCTCTTTCTTTGAGCTATAATTTATTACTCTTCTAGGGGTGTAAGCCTTTTTACTCCCTAGAGAAAAAAAACCTTAGCAAGGTCTTGCTACAAGGGTGTAAGTCTTTTTACTCCTTGTAACAATCCTTAAAAAATTTAAATAACAATAGAGAGAAATTCCTTGATGGAAGGTATATACCTTTATAATCCTCCAAGGGTTTGAAAAAATAACCTTGAAATCAAGAAGAAACACACAAAATTGAAGAAATTCTTACCTAATCCAAGAGATAGAAATAAAAAAACTTACTTATCAAAGATATTCCACCAAATTGACATGAAAAAACATCCAAGAGAAGTCACTAGCCTTTCTTCCACCAATAGACAAGTAAGGCATCCATTTTGCACAAGAGACAAGAGATAGTGAATTTCCCAAGTGGGCCGAAAATTTCAATCAAAGAGTTATGTAATTCTCAAGTGAGGAGATGTGAAAATGAAAATGAGATGACCTCTATTTATAGGAGGCCATCTAAACCAATTTTTCCACATAAAAATGTCAACAACAATTAAAAGAGGGTTGGCCCCTTTTATTTTCCTTTACAACTTACAAAAACAAAAATTACATAAAGTAAAACCCTCAAAAGGGTGATTTCATGCCCTAGAAGGGTGATGTTGAGCCTCAAAGTGAGACGATGAGCCTCAATATGCAAATTGTTGGGCTTCCAAATGCCATGTGTCAAGCTCTCATATTCTAGAGTGTCACTTCATGCATCTCCTTCCTTCAAAACACGTCACGTCACCTTCAGAACCATCAAGCTTCCCACCAAAACCCTAGCCTCAAAATGATGTCAAGGGATTATAAGGTGGATTCCTAGGCCTCTAAAGGCCAACGCCCAAGTGAAAAATGGTATGATGTAATCCTCTAGTGTTTTCAAAGTTAATCCAAAGGAAATTTTCATCACCTCATGTGCACAAGAGATCTGAGGTCCTCTACCCATCCTATGGGGTATGCCATCCATCCTTGGGGTCTTCAACCCTCCATGAAGGTCAAAATGGAACAATTCCTCCATGGATTAGCTTTCACTTGGAAAGGTCCTACAAAGACAAACAAGTACACCCTCCAAGGGTCCACAAGTCACATGTATCATTCCAAGTAATCCACATTAATAAAAGTACCACCCAAACATGTGCATTAAATCCCCCCTTTTCAAACTAAACAAATGCTCAAAGACCTTATAAAATTTGCCAATTTTAAGTATTTGAGGGTTTTCATGGTGCCCTATTGGGTAGACCAATCCCCAAGTCAATGAGTGTTTCCCAAGAATACCCTCTCTAATTCATGTAATGAATATGATGTGGATGGGGGTATGACTTTTGGGCATGGGGTTCTTGACATATCAAGGGATCATATTGTCTCATTTATGGGTGGCTTTTTGGAGGGTGTTTTGCATCCTTTGTTTGCGATGCAACCTTTTTTCGAGCCCTTTTATTTGCCATTAATTTATTATGGTTCAAAATATTGAGTGTTATGTGCAATAGAAAGTAAGATCACCACAATGCCACTTGAAGTTAGGAACACATTAAGTGCCACGTGCAAGGAAAGTAAAATACATTTCAAATGCATTCCCCCAACAAGTGGGACATTTATTAATTATATGTTTTGTTTTTAAAGGTCCTTCAATTTTTTATGGAGAAGCATTTCCCTACTCTCAGGAACTTAGGGAGAGCATCTAGAGGGATAATTTATCGAGTTTAACTTTTTCCAGCTACAACACCTCAGGGTCTTTAGAACCTTCTTACCATGAAATGAGGTGCAAGCCCTTCTTGGGGTCAATAAGCCTGAAAACCCAAAAGAGGTGGAAACGAAAGGGAAGAGGTGTGGAAAGTGATAAGCATGTGTGGGAATGGTACGATGACCCTTCAAGGAGACCACCTAGTAGCATCTCTTTTCCCGAGGGTAACCCAATTACTAGGAAACCATGTCAACCACCAAGATGAAATAAGGAAAAAGGTACAATTTCCAAGAAAACATTTTCATAATCAAGAAAGGACTCTCAGCAACAAGCTCAAATGCTTCAATTATTAAAATGACACTTACCACAAGACCAAACTTGTTACCTCATGAAGCAAGACCTATTGTCTTTCTGGGCCATCATTGTTGGTGTGGTGAACTCTACTATTATCAATCAATGGTGATGTGTGGTAAGAGGAGGGGATTTGTCTTCTCATATGGCTCTTGGCACTCCATCTCTTCAACCTGTGGGCCTCGAAACATGATCTCCTTAGTTACCCCTAGCCTAGGGGGTAAAAAATCCTATATGGAATATATTGTTGAGTCTTATAATGATGATTATCAATTTATCTAAGCATGATGAACCATGATTATCTCTACATATGAGTAATAGATGAAAATAAATTTGAGGGTTTTTCCTTCTTTTTCATTTATATTATCTCTAAATGAGTAATAGAAATTGATATTTGGATTGTTTATTTATGGTACTATAGGTAGACAAGAAACAGAATGCATATTCTAGGTGGAACTCTCACTCCCACAAATTTTTTTATTAAAAAAAGTATTTTTATTTTTACTCATTTGATTTTTGGGTCTTTGTTCCTGTTTTGGAATGTCTTTTCCAAGCAATAACAATTCACTATATTTTCTAGTTGGAAAGTTATGAAAATAGAAAAAAACACAATTATGAATAGTTTTCCTTACATGTTTCATGTTTGCACTTCTTGGTGTTTCATTTGTTGAATAATTATGTAAATATGATGATATAAGAAACCCATTTTCCCAATTGCTTTAAAAAAAATCAATATTTGGATGGTTCGGTGTTTCTAGAGAAATTCGTGAATGAATTTTCTCCCATATAAAATGAGATAATTTATAGAGAAGCAATGTCTCTAATTTGTTGACCTAAAAAACATGGAAGACAAACAATTATTGATGATGTGTTTAACTTTAGTCTACATGATGTAAATGTTGAATACGATGTTGATTTTGAAATTGATAAGAATATTGAAGAAGAAGGCCCTCCATAAAACAAATTCAAGGGAGTAGCTCCCAAAATATCAGACTAAACGTGCATGGAAGTTAATGCACAAATGGGATTATCCAATAATATGTCCAAATGGTGAAAAACACATCAAGTGTTTATGGTGTGTAAATTCAATTGAGATGCACCATTTGCAAGGTAAGGTAGCATTACAATCCAATTAAGTGGGTTAAACTTTTATGCCTCATATGAGGATCATAAACACTCAATTCAACTATTAGACTATAAATCAAGGCATCCATGTTTACCCATCATAAAACATATTGAACTCATGTGTAATGTTCAAAAGTCCAAAATAATTAGTGCCATGAAAACTATGTATTTTATAGCTATAAAAGAGTTACCTTTAGAAGTGTGCAAGTACTTATGCCACTTTCATATGTATAAGGGAACTCTCAACATTCCATTAACACATGAATATTTTTCATATACCAATATTACATCTAGTAAACATTTTTTACTTCCAGACAAAGAGGTTTATTAGGAAAAGTTAAAGGAAAACATTTGCTCTAACCTTTTCTATTCCATTTTGTTTGATGTGTAATGTACCTAGGGAGGATAATATGGGGTATATAATGAGGTACCCAAGGATATAATGAATGTTATGTGGCCATATTCATGGAATAGACCCACTATGTTGTTAAAGGAAATAATATAATAATAAGGGGTAGTTGACATGGACCCTTAGGATACTCATGAAGAAATATAAATACACATGAGTATCATCATATTGAACTATGTTGGATTATTTTTTATTGTGGCAATCATGGCTTGTGGAGTGATTCCTCCCATAAGGGGTAACTGACGTTGTTACGCTACCTTAAGGGTTCTTCTCTATATTCTTGTGTTGTTTATGGTGTGAATGCATTTTAATGTTTTTCAAGCTTAAGGGTTTATTTCTGAATTTTAAGGGTTCTATATTGTTTTTTATTCAATTTCAAGGGTTATGGATCACTACAAGTGGTATCATAACTTTTAATTTGGCAAAAAGGTGGAACATTTATTTTTCTTTTTGTAGATTTTTCAAGAAAAAAAATAGGACAACAATATTCAGATTCACTTATGAAATGGATGGGTGGAATTGAAGTAAACCAGTGATATATCTTTGTTTCTCTCGAAAAAATACCCAATTTAAAAAAAAAAAAACATCCAAATCAGAGTTTGGGAAGTGAAGATATCACTGATTTAAAAAACAACTATTTTAGGGTTTTCTAATGATAATGTTGATTGCAAATTAGATATATTTTGGTAGAGTTCACAAATTTCCACCAAACTAGTCCCAATAGATGCAAAGTGGCCATGAGATTTCATAATTTTGGTCATAATAGCCAATCAGAGAAGTATCACAGAAGTGATGATCATTTTAAATTAGTTGTCTCCAACCCTAGCTACACAAATAAGCTCCATTGAGAAGTAAATTATTTCTTCAAAACCCTAGTTCTATTTTTGTATTATAGCAAGGAGAATTAACTTATAATCAAATCTAATGGTCCTAGTATTGAAGAATATATAAATGGATAAAGTCCAAATGTCCAATATGTTGGAGAAGAGATATATACATTAATTTAAAGCATGATGCTTGCATATGGTGGGACTCATATGGACTTAACTATGAAGATATAATGACACTTTCATATGAAGAATATGAGAAACTATACTTAGATAGATGGTCTCATGCCAAGAAGAAGGATAATGAAAACCATATGGGTTTATTTTCATGTGACAATGTCTTATTTCATTTTCATGGGTGTATTCAGTAAGAGAAGGCCATTGTTTCTATAAATCCTAGTAACAACGCATAATTTTATCAATGTTAACATGGCTAAGAGAATACAAATCCTAGTAAAGCATATTCAAAAATCACACAAGTTGAGGGTGAGAATGTTCAAATTTTTAAATATTTGAAGGATGTTATGGATTAATACGTTTTGCATTTAGATTTTCATGTTATAAATATGGATTATGTGGATATTGTTTTGGGATATACTTGGATGGAATTAGTTGGTATAATTAATGTTAATGTGAAAACAAAATTTATAAATATTTGGTACAAGAAAAATAGAATTACATTGCGAGATATTTCTAGTACCAAACAAGAAGGACCCATGGGGGAACATGAAGAATTCATGGTAGGAAAACTAATTTTAGTTCCTACTAACAAATTAGATGAAGATTCTAAGATTCAATCAATAGAAGAGACTATTATATCACATGAGGAAAATCTCCATGAATTGAATACAAAGGAAGAATAATATAAGGAGCTACATGATTCAAATAAACTAGATGTTGAAGAGTTAAAGACCAAAGAACCAATAGTTAACATTGTCTTATATGTCCACCCATACCACCCTATAAAACAAAAGTCATCAAGGAAAGGGTKTGAGCATCAATGAAATTATTTTTTGTTGGATTACTGAGAGGGGGGGTGAATCAGTAATCAACAATTATACCATTTTTAATCCTTTTAACCACATTTTATATTCCTTTAACTTATTCAACCATGTTGATATGTTCATCATCAACATATCACTGTATCATACACATTAACATTCATCAGTGCATAATAAAAAATAACAAACACATACACACAATACACAATACACCAATATTTACTTGGAAACCCAATGCGGGAGAAAACCAAGGAATGATTTTCTTATATGTTAAGAATTACATTCAAGGAAGCACCAACTTCCAATTCTCCAAATCCAACTAAAAGGAGGCTCCAACCCGCTAGTTTCTCATGATACAACCTGAGGGAAGCTCCAACTCCCCGATTCTTCGGCTACAACTAGAAGGAGGATACAACCCCCTATGTTCTCTGAATACAACTGGATGGTGGCTACAACCACCTAGTTCTCAGGAACCAACCTAAAGGAAGCTCCAACTCCCTGATTATTTGGCACCAACCAGACGGAGGCTACGACTCCCTTTCCTTTCCTCGTCTTGTCGCCCTAAAATTAAATTCCAATTAGATGATAAAACCACTACGACATTTTCACTGTGAGATATACCATTGTAAACATGTACCAATAAATGCCAACCACCTATAACCAATATGTACCAATAATCTACAATGAACCTGTACTGGTATTTATCATGTACCAACAAATACCAACAGGTATGTGACCTTTCTATGTTGCAGCTCATGTATGTATGTGCCCTTTATATACTGCAACATGTGTATGTACACTCCCTTTATATAATGCAGCCTGTGTACACCCTCATAAATATAGGGTTCTCTCCTTTCTCAAACTCAAACTCTTTTATGCCTTTGTCACATCAACATGTACCATGTCACAACCTATACCAATCAACGTGTACCAATCAACCTATTCTATCAACCATGTACATCAGTCACTCACACAACATGTACCATCACAAGTGCATCAACTATGCACATCACAATACCTCATAACCATCACCAACAAGATGTCCCAATACTCTCCTCAATATATCAGTTCTCAATATCTCAAGAATATCACTCAAGCCATGTGCATCTATATCTTTCTAGTCATGTTCCATACATGTGCATACAATCATAATCATTTGTAACAACCCTCACGTGGACTAGACATCAAAACCTTACAAATATGCAACCTCAAACCACACCAAAAGCTTCACAACCAAAACCCTCAACCATGTACCAAGAAATACAAGCTATGTCTCAACACTTGAACCAACAAGATGTACCAATGAATAATATCAACATACCAATGTTGTATTTCAGTATATCTAGCTCATACCATCGGTGCCATACAACCAGCATCCTCTCTAGGGAAAATCCTCAAGCTCCATAACCATAACTCATGTAGACAATAATATCCAACTACACATAAGAATTATGATATACCTTTTGAATCTGTAGATAGATCTATTGTACCTGATCACTGTAGACCTTCCTGGGATCTTGCTTTCAGACTCTGATAACCTGGCACCCTCATCAACTCAATATTTCATGGTTTTCCCACCTGTACGCACCCTATTCTCCTTCATACCGTGTACATACTCTCCCTTATCCACTGCAGCCTACGTATGTACTCTCCCTTCTCCATTGCAACCCACGTACACCTCAAAAACTAGGGTTTTTTAGAATTTCTTCAATTCCAAAACTTTCTCCGCCAACCCTCTTTCACTTCCTCAATCTTGCGTAACTTCATATGTATCAATGATTACCTACAATAAAATTTTCACAAATAATATATATTCAATATGCTCATTATATGATAATAGGAGACCCTTGTTCTCTTATTTATACTCTCCAAGTAGCTTCCTCAAGGGGTTACCTTCTAAATAGCTTTACCCAACTTCCTTCTTTTAGGTCTAACCCATTTCTACCACTTGTCCACTTACAACCACTTTATCCACAAATAGTAATTTATCCACTTCTAGTTGCAACTAATTTATTTTTAATTATTTTCTTAATGCAACCACTCAACCCATGATTAACTCCTAGTTTCACCCACTTGACTAGTCAACTTCTTCTAGGATCTTCTAGAATAATTTGACTTCTTTGACCTTCTAGGGGATTCTAGAAAACTCATGAGGGTTCTCCAACTTCACAAGGCCATAAATATCTAACCATGAGAAGTTATGTGGACTTCCACATATCACTGGAAATGGCACATGTACTATCCATCTAAAATAGTCTCTCATGTAAATATACTAATCTTCATTACATTATTCCTCAACCAAACTTTTTTTCCTTAACCACATTGTTGGGGCTACCAAAATTCACTATCGAACTTATCCAAGGGTTGAAATCAATCTCTAAGGGTTTAAATAAATCTACAATATCACTCTCCAAGGGTTGACAACAATGACAACGAACAATCCAAAGCAATTTTCCATCAACCTAAACCAACTGTCCAACAATCTCCCCCTTTGGCATTGATGGCAACACCAACATTGATGGAAACACTTAGTCATGGAAACATTGTCATATCTCCCCATGAATGTTTCTATCTCTCCCCCTTTGACATCAATGGAAAAGGGTATCTGCCTTTGGGGATGTTCCCCCTATCCATATATCTCCTCCTAACACTGGACCTGCTCTAACCAATCATGGGAAAAATGATTTCTCCCCATATGGGTATGTCTCCCATGTCTTCCTTTTTGGGTCTCTATCTCTAATTACTTCTTTGCACGTTGATGTGTAGATCAATGTAGGTCTTCGTTTACATGCTTCTTTTGTAGTTATTGTCCATTGGTGCTTCTGTGAGTAATCAACTGACATATATGAAAAGCATTCAAAAATAAAGCATTCAAATGTTTAAGCATTAAAGTAATCAGCCAACATTATATGAACCACTCTCTCAACCAATATGTGAACCAATCTTTGAATCCATTCCCTAAGCTAGTCTCTGAACCAATCTGTCTTGAACTCATSCTCTCATCCACTAACATATATCTATCAAAAGTTGTTAATACATCTATGTCCATACTGTCTATGACTTTTCTATACAATTTTCGACAATGTTGACCCATCTATCAATGTACTATCATGAAATCTTCACTGTTGAAATCGATCAATCTATTATATTGTACTTCCTCTAACTGAATGATCTGAAATTGTCTACTCGAACTCTACAAGATGCTCAAAATATGGTTCTCTATTCTATAGTAGCTACTTCACCGACTCCCCCTATCTAATATTAATATTACCTGGGAGTCTCCAAGCCAGATGGCTCAGAACAATACCCACTCTAATGCAAAGTCATCTTCCTCTTCGTCTGTAGATACATATTCCCTTTCTTTCTCTTTCTGAATTATGCCATCATCCTGAGTGTTGACGTCTTCTTCATCCTCCACTTGAATTCTGACACTTTATTCTTTGCCTGTAAATTTATCGTGTTCTTATGCTGCTCCAAATCCTGAAAGTACTATTCCTTGGACCTGTTATTCATTTATCTGCTCCTCTTTTTTTTCACTTCATATCCAAACCTTCTTGTGTCCCACATCAATATTTTCTTTCATGGGAGGCCTTATCACACTTTTGCAATTTCGAGTTGTGTGTCCATAGTTGTGGAATTTGTAACATTTAGTATGTTGTGGGGCCACATAAGTATTTCTTGCATGATTATTTCTTTCATAAGCCTTGCAATCTACAACCTTATGTCCAAAGTTAGTACAATAAAAACAATGAACATAAAATAAATTTACATACCTGGGAGTGAATGATTTTCCTTGTGGTGCAGTCCTTCTGTAATTTTTCCTTGGTTGTTCAAGATCTTCTCTTTGATTGTAATGATTGAATATTCCTTGCTTCTTGAATGTAGAATGCCTACTATATTCATTTCTTTCTTATTCATGTTGGCCATGATTCCTTTCTTTGAGAAATTCTACATAACTCTTTTGTTTTGTTGCTTTCTTCATGGAGCTTGAACCTTTCTCAGTCTGAATTTGGTTGTATCCTAGTCCAGACCTATCATAGTATGGCTTTTGATTGTTTATGATCTTATCTAATGTCCTGGTGCTATCTTGATGCATGTTCTTCTTATGAAGATATTTTATTAGAGTGATTGCTTATGCTTCCAACCTTTCAATCATCTTCTCCTTCTCTAGTAATTGAATTCTTAGTGTTTTTGTAATCCTTCTATCCTCCTCTACCTGAACTTTTAGCTTCATAATTATTTGCATGACTTCCTTTGAGTTGAGATTTTGATTTTCTTTTTCTTTTAGTTTCGTCTTTAGTGACTTGTTTTTCTTTCTTTCATTTTGTATATCTTCTAAGGCACTAATTAATTCTTCTCTAAGATCAAATTCGCAATATTCTTCTGAACTATCATAGTTTCTTGTTTGATTTTCTTTAGCCATGAATAGTACCTTTTTTGAATCACTGTCGGTTTCATCATCTTCATCAGATGAGGAACTGTACTTTCTTGAGTATAGATTTTTCTTGAAAGATTTCTTTTTGTTTTTTCCAATTTCCCTTTTGATATCTCTTTTATTTCTTGGGCTCTTCCTCTTCATCACTATATGAATTTATGGCATAAGGACGCTTATTTGCAAAATGACCAATTCTACCACAATTAAAACATTTCAATGGAAGCTTACCTTTATATTTACCCATTCCCTTTTGCAGCTTTCTTATGAAGTTTTCCATTACTTCATCTTCTTCTGAATCATCTTTCCAGCTACATTTTGACTTTGGATTTTTCTTGTGAACTGACTTTGATTATTGCTTGTTAATTTTCTTTATCTTGTTAGATGCTTTGAATGTAGCTTCATGTGTAACTAGATTGTCTTGTTCTATCCTCATCTCATAAGCTATGAGTATCCCATGTAGCTCATCCATGGTCATTCTATCCAGATCCACTATTACTTCTAAGGACGAGATATTTGAGTCAAATCTCATTGGTAGAGATCTTAATGCCTTTTTAACAATGACTAGTTCCTTTATCTCATCTCCCAAGCCTTTGATTTTGTTTACTACATCATTGATGTGTAGAAAGTAGGTTGTTATGGTTTCATCTTCATTCATCTTTAATTGTTCAAACTTTGATCTGAAGATTTGAAGTTTGGCTTCCTTAACTTTTTCATCTCCTTCATAGATAGTCTTTAGTTTGTTCCACATCTCCTTGGCAGATTCACAGTGCATGATTTTAGTAAATATTGATTCATCTACACCATTTTGAATAGTGTGCTTGGTTCTTGAATTATTTTCTGCAAATTTCTTTTCATCCTTGTCTTTTGGAGGAGTAGTTGGTTCTTTGTATCCATCCACCACTGATTACCAAACATCAAATCCCTATGCATGTATGTATGTATGTATTTTATTGCTCCATAGTTCATAGTTATCACCATTAAATTGTGGTATCCCAACTCTAGCGTTATCCATGATCTCCTTCCAGTGGTTAAACTATTTTCCTGAAGGAACCTTCTCTGATACCAATTGTTGGATTACTGAGAGGGGGGTGAATCAGTAATAAAAAATTACACCAGTTTTAAACAATTTATATTCCTTTAACTTATTAAACCATGTTCATTTTTTCATCATCAACATATTGCTATATCATACACATTAACATTCATCAGTGCATAATAAACAATAACAAAAAGATCCACACAATACACTGTACACCAATATTTACGTGGAAACCCAATGCAAGATAAAACCACATAATTCTTTTCTTAAATGTCAAGAATTACATTCAAGGAAGCACCAACTTCCAATTCTCCAGCTCCAACTGGAAGGAGGCTCCAACCCACTATTTTCTTAGGCTACAACCTGAGGGAAGCTCCAACTCCCCAATTCTCTGGCTACAACCCTTTATTTTCTTCGGCTACAACTGGAAGGTGTCTACAACCACCTAGTTCTCAGGCACCAATCTAAAGGAAGCTCCAACTCCCTGATTCTTTGGCACCAACTAGAAGGAGGCTACAACCCCCTTTCCTTGCCCTATTCTATTGCCCTAAAAATAAATTCCAAATAGATGATGAAACCACTACCACAATGTCATTGTGAGATATACCATTGTAAACTTGTACCAATCTATGCCAACCACTTGTAACTAACATGTACCAATAACTTATAATGAACCTGTACAAGTAGTCAACATGTACCAACAAATACCAATAGGTATGTGACATGTCTATGTTGCAAATCGTCTATGTACACACCCTTTATACACTGCAGCATATGTATGTACATGGCCTTTATATACTACAACCTATGTACACTGCTAGCGGGAAAACCCCCCTTTAACTACACTAGGGTTCAAGATGTAGATAGATCGAATAACCGTCTCAAAGCTAATCAATTCTCAATACTACCCCAAACATACCAAAACTAATGTAAAGAAAGAAAAGAGAGAAGAGATCAAGTAATTATACCTTGGATCCCACATCTGGTGATGATCTCCTCACGCTTGGATGTTCCACTAACTGCACGTCTCCTACCAAGGCTGACCTGCATCCAAAGATAGGCAAACAAAGAAATACAAGCATGTTATTATATACATAAGTTAGGGTTAGATGTTAAAATTCTAAGTATAAATAAATAAAAATACTCAAGACACCATCATTTGGGACATGAAAATGTAATTGTTTTACTCATCATACAAAGATTATGCCTTACAATATGAGTCGGCCGCCGTTCCGCGAACCTGGTCTGGGATCCTCTTTACCATGCTCCAAGTGCACCTTGTATAGAATTCTTCTCTCAACCTTTTGATCATTTCTATGGAAGGGAATGGGTTAAATGGAGGAACAAGGGGTTGATGAGGGAATGCTGAGGAAATTTCTCACAAAAGGCAGCAATATCTTGGGCAAGGAGGGGAAGTGAAATTGGGCATAGTTTCATTGTTCTTGTGCTTACATTTGAAATGAGACCCCAACACATCCTTTTATATGAGAAAAGGATGGTTATTCAGTTGGGTGACGGGCTATAGCAGGTGGATTAGTTGGGAAACTTCCAATAGACCGTGAATTTCATTGAATTCCTTGTAACTTTTTATTTTTTGAAACTTTTGCAAGTATGTGCGGTTTGTAATGGTGCAGTAAGTGTATGTACACGAGTTGTAGTGGTGCAACAAGAATATGTACATGGGATGTAATGGTTCAGGGCACGTACATCTTCTAAAAAATGGTTTTTTAAGAAGAACTTATCGGCAGTGCTTTGGAAAAATATGCAAGTAAGAGGGCTAAGGCCATGTATGCATGAGTAGGGAAATTTATGGCTATAACATACTCCCTCAAAAATCTAGGGTTTTTACCTTTCTCAAACTCATAATCTTCTCTGCCTCTGTCACATAAACCTGCATCAATCAACTTGTTCTATCAACCATGTACATCAATCACTCAAACAACATGTACCATCACAAGTGCATCAACTATGCACATCACAATACCTCATAACCATCACCAACAAGATGTCCCAATACTCTCCTCAATATATCATATCTCAATATATCAAGAATATCCCTCAAACCATGTGCATATATATCTCTTTATTCATGTGTCATACATGTGCATACAATCATAATCATGTGTAACAACCTTCACATGGACTAGACATCAAAACCTTACTTATGCAACCGCAAACCACACCAACAACTTCACAACCAAAAACCTCAACCGTGTACCAATAAATACAAGCTATGTCTCAACACTTGAACCAACACAATTTACTAATGGATAATACCAACATATCAGTGTTGTATTTATGTAGATCTAACTCATACCATAGGTTCCATACAATCAACAGCCTCTCTAGGGAAAATCCTCAAGCTCCATAACCATAATTCATGTAGATAACAATATCCAACTACATATAAAAATTATGACACACCTTTTGAATCTATAGATAGATTTGTTGTACTTGATCACTATAGACCTTTCTGGGAGCTTTCTTTCAAACTCTGAGAACCTGGCACCCTCAACAACTCAAGATTTCATGACTTTTCCCAACTGTACGCATCATGTTCTCCTTCATCCTGCGTATGTACTCTCCCTTATACACTTCATAACATGTACGTACTCTCCCTTCTCCACTGTAGCCTGCATACATACTCTCCCTTCTCCACTATAACCTGCGTACACCTCAAAAAATAGGGGTTTTCAGTATTTCTTCAATTCCAAAACTTTCGTCGTCAACCCTCTTTCACTTCCTCAATCTTGCGTAACTTTAGATGTATCAATGAGTACCTGCAATAAAATTTTCACAAATAATAGATATTCAATGTGTTCATTAGATCCCAATAGGAGACCCGTGTTCTCTTATTTATACTCTCCAAGTAGCTTCCTTAAGGGGTTACCTTCTAACTAACTTTACCCAACTTCCTTCTTTTAGGGCTAACCCACTTCTAACCACTTTTCCACTTACAACCACTTTATCCATAAATAGTAAGTTCTCCACTTCTAGTTGCGACTAATTTTTTTTTAATTATTTTCTTAATGCAACCACTCAACCCATGATTAACTTCTAGTTTCACCCACCTTACTAGTCAACTTCTTCTAGGAGATTCTGGAATAATTTGACTTCTTTGACCTTCTAGAGGCTTCTAGAAAACTTGTGAGGGTTCTCCAACTTCACAAGTCCATAACTCTCTAACCGTGAGGAATTATGTGGCGTTCCACATATCAACATAAATGGCATGACATGTAATATACATATAAAATAGTCTCTCATGCAAATATATTGATCTTCATTACATTATTCCTCAACCAAACTTTGGTTCCTTAACCACATTATTGTGGTTATCGGAATTCACTACCAGAATTCTTCAAGGGTTGGCATCAATATACAATATCACTCTTCAAGGGTTGACATCAATGAAAACCAACTATACATCAACCTAAACCATTTGCCCAACATTTTGGACCAACATGGAACAAAGGCACTCAATCTAAAGGTACATGGAGGACTAAAAGAAATACAGGGAGATATGAGAATAACACATCAACAACATGGAACCAAAGGAGAAATCAGAATCAAGATCAGGGTGGAAAGGAAGCAATTGGACCACATATTCAAATTTAACTAGGATAGATGGATGTCCATGCTTGGTACTAGTTGACTACATTACTTAGGATATCATATTATATGGATTCCTCCCATTTTCGAGGATAAAACATGTGAAGGAGGATTGAATGTAACGTACCTAGGGAGGATAATATGTAGCACCTAGGGAGGTACCTAAGAATATAATGAATGTAATGTGTTCATAATCATGGAATAGGACCACTATGTAGTTAGAGGAAATAATATAATTATAAAGGGGGGTTCACATAGACCTTTCGGAAAGGAATACTTATGAGAAAATATAAATGCATATTATTATCATCATATTGAGATGTATTGGATTATTTATATTCTATCGTGCATGGATTGTGGAGTTTTAATGCCCCAAAATATGTTAGGAAAGGATTTAAGTGTGTCTCTATGAAAATTATGATATTTTTGGTGTTGTGTTGTTGTTAAACAGTTTGTACTTAGATATACTTTATGTAAAATATGATAGAATTCTTTCCATAAATAGTTTTCATGCATTAAAATAAGTCAAATTATGGAAAACACATTACTAATCCAAGTACACAAAGAATGGAAGTGACAACATTGGCATACTTTATTATGAATGGAGATAGGGAATACAACACAACAAAATTCTAATGGTTTTTATGGTAGCTCAACAAACACCACAAAATCACACAAGAAACCTGGAATGATGCTAAGAGATGATGTCAACTGCTCCAAGGATATCCTATCCCTACTACGATGTGCTACATCATTGCAAATGGCCCTCCAGCCCACTATAACCCTCACGGATATGACTTGAATGGCCCATTGCAACCACAAAACCCTCTTACAGAGATCCTTGTGGGATGAGGATAGGTGTAAGTTGGGGACATGCAGGACCAATGGTGCTAAGCTAATGAGGATGCCTTCAGAAACCCTCCTACAGAAATTTCCAATCTACAAATATCCTTGCGAGACAAACCTGGGAAACCAGTAGGGCCTCGTGGGACCCTTGTCTTCAACCAAAAATGATGTCTCTAATAAGATTCACCGAAACCCTCTTAGTACCTTCAAAATCTGGGATCGGCCTCCTCCAAAAAGTTTCACAATCTCCTATTTGAGTCGACAAATATCCAACCGAATACAACCCCCAAATTGAATCTCCAATGTAAATCTTGGATCGATTCCCCTCTTATCTAGCTAGGGTGGATATTTCACCACCGAAGCTAAATTTTAATGGTGGAAGAGTTTTTTATTAAACCCTAACGAAACAATGGCTCCAAGATCACTCCAAAATAAGAGATCAAATCATAATCCCAAGTGAAGTGTCACCCCCTCCTTTTATCCTTCTTTCCTGCCTTCTAGAACTTTCCCTTTTTTGACTAAATCAAATATAACTTCTATAACTTTCCCCTTTTTCACTAAATCAAATATAACCCGTGTTCCCCTTTCTCTTTCACTTTAAGATTAAAATTCACTTTTAATAATGGTTAAGTAACTTATTAATATAAAGTTACTTTATTTTATTAATGTCACTTTAAATAGATAACATCTCCTAACTAAGTGACATTAAATAACCCCTTTTTACTTCTTTTTTTATTTACTGATGTGCCACGGGAGTCATTTCCACTGTCGAACAGGGGAATCCAAAAATGGGGACATGAAAAATCCTCCCTTCCCAAAGATTTCTTGTCCTCAAGCAATGCCATCGTACCCATAGGAGCAACAAATTGAGCCAGAATGAAACCAATGATGATCCATGGGTCCCAAACCCATTTGAAATATGTGGAGAACCTACCGCCCATAATACTATCCTGCAATGTGCTAACACCAGGGGCCCTATGAAGGCCACCTATAAGTAGAGAAACTAGATACTTTGAAGACTCAATACAGTACTCTTCATATAATGTCCCACCTAATAAACCGATCCATTGCACCATGTGAATAGGCTCCTAAAAGTAACAACTCTCTCTCCCATCTCCAGCTTCCAAACTGTCAACCCATAAAATCCCAGGGTCCCATGCTATCACTAGAAAAGACTCATCATGTTGTCGGTGTGCCACTCTAATCATAAATATTTGATCCTCCTACCTAAATTTTCTCCTCCACACATGCATCCACAAGTTGTAATGCCTCAAATAATCGTCCCCGTTATCGAGGATCATATCCAGCCAATGTATCTCAGTGAATTTAACTAAACCAAATCTCAAATCAAACATCACAGAGAAGTTTATGTGGTCATAAACTGATAGGGCATCCATGATACCTAGTCTTCAAGTATCAAAGGGATAATCCCTAATAATCCAACACCCCTAGCCTACTATAATCATCCAAGCATTGTCTGGACAATCTCCCAACACACCGTCCACAAATTCCCTCCATGTGAACACAAGAAACTTATAGATGGTAAAGTTTATAACTAGCCAGTATGACATGAAGCATCATCTACTCATAGCATTGGTCTATAAGGTGCTAATACACGAATCCACCTACTTCTATTGATAATCCAAGCAATCATAAGATGTATAAACTCGATCAACTCCTCGAATGACCACTCCTCCAAGAAACCACTCCTAAGCCTCCCAAAAGTAAACTACAAAAAGTCAAAACTGGTGCTCTCCTCTCTAATAGTAGCTTAATTGTCAAACAATGTAATCCCATAGTCATGTTGACTCATAAAATTGCCAACTAAGCCACCAAGCCTACAAATGATTGCAAGGCACTATTTAAAAAAAAATATCTTATTAGCGACTATTATAAATACTTAACTATAGGTGAGACCCCCTAGTTAAATAAAATAAATTGGCCATGCACTTGTTCTAAATGATAATCATTTTCAGTCTTCTTGAAAAAAAATTCTCTAGAAGTGATGGTTGAAAGGGTATAAGTCTCTACCTTGGTTATTAGTGAAAAAATATTTGACGTCCATGACATATTACATTCATGCAAAAAGTTGTGGTTTTATTGTATTATTAAAGGGTTGGTATAAATTGAATTTATCATGGCACATACAAGTCTATTGCAAGGGATGGTGATTGTTACTTGTAAAAAAAAAAAGTTGTTGATCACAATGACCCAACATGAATTGATATCTAAACATCACAATACGACCTTAAATGTTGTATGTTAAGTTTCAGGCTTTCATATATATTATTTTTTGATATATATGTTAATGGTGATATTATGGCAAACACATACCATCACATCGTCGGGTTTGTTATGAATGAGGATTAATTATAAATAATTTTGGGTTGGCCATCATTCCTTAAGTTTTTAAAACCTTGCTAATTTGGATAAGAAGCACATGATTTGGCATGGTAAGTTTTTTTTTATTGGTTGAGGTTGATTGGTGGAAACATGACTTGGAAAGAGAATAAATTCTAAGGTGACGCAAGGTCTCATCCACTGAATGCATAGACACTGTATTTTCGTTGGGGTTACCACCTTGAACATTATGGAATTTTAGTTTTGTTAGTTTGGGATTGATCTCTAGAGAGATTATTATGTTCAATAGTGCTTGTTTCACAGTGAAAACTCATCTTTTCAAAGGAAAACTAAATGGCTAAGTGGAAGTATGGTGATGTAGTTAATACCCATCAATGTGTATTGAATATTTTGCAATGATAATTTAGAAGGAGCTCTATTGATTGTGAATGTACATGTTGCTTTGCTTGTGAGTTCGTTATTTTATTCCTCCTGGGGATAAAATGTTGGTTCACCTTAATGTTGTTTCTCTGGCTCATATCCCTCAATTGTTTTGTAAAGTCTTGTTGGTTCTTGTTCAAACTGTCTCATAGTTTTGCTTCATCGACATATTTTATGGTGAACATGGGTAATCAAACCCGGGTTGATGATAACATAATCTTGGGTGTTTGTATTTTTGTTTTGAAAAGGAAAGAGGGTTGCTCCTCGATATGCCCTTCATTATGAATTTGATTTGATCCTCCTACTCTCTTTGTGTATAATGCTTAGCTTGAGTGAAACCTATGTCATTTGTAGCATCTCTTGCTTCGAACCAGGGTTATGGGTTTTCCATATCTGTGTTGGAATCGCACCTTGTGTTTCTTTCTCTATAAATTTTGTCTTTAGCTATGATACAAAGGGAAAATTTTAGTCTAGTTTCGAACTCAAGAATTTAAAAGATATCTTATCATTCTGCTTGGTTGTTGTCAGAAGTAAAATATGTTGTTTCTAAGCCCTAAGGTTTCACATTCCTGCATATAAAAGAGTATATTTTAAATCTTTCAAAGAGAATTTTCGTAACCCTGTACTCTTTGTTGGCATGTTTACAGGCAGAGTGTACTTGTCATTGATAGCAAAAAAAGCAGCAACAACGAGACCCAAAGTCATCAAGACTCACATAAGGATCAAAGGTCGAGGCCTTTGACACTTAGAAATTCTTCCAAGATCACGTGGTAAATTTTGAACGTCCATCAAGAGATGACATGTGGCGAGGGATCAAAATTTTGCTAGCTCCTAGACCGGGAAATCACATATAGGAGAAGCGAGAATTCGTGAAGTATGAGTTCATGATTTCATCACATTCGTTGGATCACAGAAGGTTGTAGGTCGTCGATCTGGAGCAGGTTTCAGAAAATCGAGAGTCGGGAGAAGGGAGGTGAGTAGTCCTCCAACTCCGCGAAATGTGAAGTCACGATGAGATTTGAGCCGTTGGATCTAGAGGACACATGGTTGGAGATTAGCATTTCGCTGACTCGCAAATCGGGAGAGTCACAAGAAGAGTTGCAGGAACTTGTGAAGTCTGAGTTTGCGAAGAGGATATCTCGATCATTTTATCGAGGACTAATCTGGGTCGTCAGATCCAGGAGAAGAACATGTGCCACGTGGGGAGATACACGTCAGCAAGGACAAGTGGCAGACCACATCACCAAGGACACGTGGCGAGAGATCAACGCTTTGTTGATTCGTAAATCGTGAAATCCAGAGGAAGGAAAGAATGCACGAGATAGGAATTATCGAAGTCCCAAAGTGCGAAGAAGTGATCTCGACCGTTGGATCATGGAGAGATCTGAACCGTTCGTCTGGAAAAGTGAGAGTTCAGGACTCGGAAGAAGGGAGGTGCTCTATGCTCCGACATCACGAGTCACGAAGTCTCGAAGTGAAAAGGAGAGATCTAGACCATCGATCAAGGAATGTCATGGGTCATTGATCTAGCACAACGAATATCAGAGTTCCCGATTTGATCTCAGCCATTGGCTAGAAGGAGAGATATGGACCGTCGATCAGACGCAAGCACTCGAATGTTTGGCTCGTGGTCAGAGCTAGAGGTCACATCGTCGAAAGATTAAGGGAGGAGCTAGCACGTCGCTAGGCTCCACATCGAAGATCGTCGAGATCATGAAGTGCCCTTTTGATTAGTGAGCAGTCACATCCAGCAGTCACATGGAGAGAGAATAGAGGAAGGATTTAGCGTTTCTAGGCTCCACCTCGGAGTTTCGCGAGTTGGGAAAATTAAGGAAACTCCCAGCTGAATATACGATGCGCGAAGTCGTGAAGCACCCTTTTGGATAGGCATCCGATCACAGCTCGTGGTCACGTGAAAGGAAGGGGCTTAGCCATAAAAGATAGTGCCCACTGTGAAGTTTTCTCAGGAAGGGAAAAGGTGCCAAAGGCATGAGCGTGCGGAGGTTCTCTGGGTAACCGCAAGAAACCACTGATTGTTTCTACCAGAGAATTTGAAGAGGCTTCAGGGTGATCACCAGAGAAGGTGAAGAGACTCGAGGTAACTATCAGTGGAATGAAGAGACAATCGACAGATTGAAAAGTGTCGAAGATTGTTACTACCAGTGATGCCAAAAGAATCTTAGGATGAACGACCATTCATGGTGAATAGACTAAGCATAACCGCTAGAGAATATGAAGAGTTTCCAGGATGATCTGGTAGAGGACTCGACGTGTGAATAGCATGCATAACAGAGAAGAGAGGGTGTGCTTTGTGATATTTTATGCATGTGGGAAGAAGTTGGTTTTGCAGAGGACCAGAAGAGTATATAAGAGGTGCAATGCATAGAATGAAGTAATGCAACAGAGTATGAAATGGAACAGAAAAGTTGAACAAAGAGGGTGGTATGCGTGGAGGAGAACATTGATGTAGGAATATCATAGCAGTGTAGAAAAACAGTGATGAGACTGGTAAGATATTGATAAATACAGTATCACTGTAATAGATTCCAGCAAGCAAAGATTTATATTTCAGGGTGGTATAGTGGTGCTAGGGAGGACTTTTGTCCTCGGAGTTTCAAGTGGGTGCTTGAACACAGGGAGTTGTAGCTTCCATCTAGTTGCATCCAGAAAATATAGGGAGGTAGGTTGGTGCAAGGGAGAACTATTTCTCTCTATT
>SNQJ01S0004737.1:0-10955 GCA_010110895.2 Picea sitchensis
ATGCTTTAAAAATGTGGCGACACTATATCATGGGCATAAAATTCTTACTATTGACAGATAATAGCGGAGTGAAATATATGTTTAACCAACCAGACCTTAATGCAAGACAAGCAAGGTGGCTAGCCTTCTTGAGCGAATTTGACTTCGAAGTCAGACATATCAAGGGTAAGGAAATTAAAGTAGCAGATGCTTTAAGCCGCATAATCCATGGGTTATTTGAGATAAATATCAGTCAATCAGAAAGTGATCTGGAACAAAGAATAAGAACGACAGGTGTTAATGATGAAAATTACACTAAGATGATGGCAGAATTGCAAAATAGTGTCACAAACTTAGATGAACCGGATATAAGTATCGACAAGGAGGGACTATTAAGATTTAAAAACAGACTTTACGTACCAGATTCAACAGAGCTAAAATTAACTATTTTAGACGAAGTGCATAAGAAACCATACTCTGGCCATCCAGGTTACCAGAAAACAATAACAACACTCAGAAAACTATTTTACTGGCCTAATATGAAGGGAGAAACAACAGAGTACTTGGCTAGGTGCCAAGATTGCCAACAGGGTAAGGCTGAACACCAGCATCCAGCCGGCCTATTACAACCATTACCAGTACTAGAATGGAAATGGGAAACCATCTCACTGGGCTTTATCACAGGTTTGCCTAAAACTCAGAAACAGAATGATTCTATCATGGTTGTAATCGATAAACTCAGTAAGTCTGCACACTTTATTCCTGTAAAGTCTACTTTTAAAGCTATTGACTTTGCTGAAATATTCATGAAATAAATTTTTAGACTGCATGGTATTCCTAAAATGGTGATTTCAAATAGAGACGTAAAATTCACATCCGCTTTTTGGAAGGAATTGTTTGCAGGGCTAAATACTAATTTGAATTTTAGTACGAGTTATCATCCACAAACGGATGGACAGACCGAAAGGACAAATCAAATCATAGAGGATATGCGCCGCATGTATGTAAGAACAAAGTCGAACAAGTGGGAAGACTACCTGCACTTGGTAGAATTCGCATATAACAATGGGTACCAAACTTCGGCTAAGTTGAGCCTTTTCGAAATACTGTACGACAGAAAGTGTACAACTCCAATTAGCTGGGATAACCCGGCTGACAGACTCATGGTTGGACCAGAGATGCTCCAAGAAATGGAGAACATGGTAAAGAAAGTACAACAGAATTTGAAAGAAACACAGAACAGACACAAGAGCTATGCGGATCAGAAAAGAAGACACTTGGAATTTCAAGTGGGAGACCATGTTTATTTGAATGTCAAAACCCGAAAAAGCTCGCTAAAGTTGGGGAACTGTGTCACGCTGGCACCCAGGTTTTGTGGGCCCTTCGAGATACTAACTCGAATTGGACCCGTAGCATATCAGTGTGAACTTCCAGCTAATCTAAGAATTCATAATGTATTTTACGTTTCTTTGTAAAAAAAGTATATTCATGACCCTACTCATATGATTGATTGGAACTTGGTGCAGGTGGAACCCGAGGGCGAGTTCCAGGTGGAACCCCTGCGCATTCTGGACCGGAGAGAAATAACACTTCGAAACATAGCCATCGCTCAGGTAAAGGCACAATGGAAGCACTTTAGTCCTTAGGAGGCCACTTGGGAATTGGAGGGAGATTTGCAGAAATCTCATCCAATCCTGTTCCAGGAAAGGAATGAACACTGAGGACAGTGTTTTACTGAAGGGGGAAAGGATGTGGCATCCCCCAAAAATAAATAATTTTATGTGCTGGAAATTTCTTTCTGTTTTTGGCAAATTCAAATCTAATTTTTTTTTGCCATTTATGGCAATTCCAAATTTCGAATTTAATAATTGTATTTAATTATTGTGACTGTTAGGCAGAGATCTGTTTGGACCCAACCTAACTATTTGACTATAACACTTGTATCACAAAAGAATAATTATATTAATTGCAGGAGGACAAATGGAACAACCATGTTAAAATCAGTTGACCATGACTCCATGAGTGGGGAACAAGTTGGAACTGCCTCTGGGATGATGATTACAAGTGGCAAATCAGAGATTTGGCCACTGGCAACCCCTAAAAATCAGGGATTAAGAAAAGCTGCGAAAATCCCCAAAGGAGGGAAAAGACCTGGGCAAAAATGGATAAATAGCATATGCGAGGAGGCAGGACACTGCCAAGTATGCTGGGAAATGATTTCTGAACTCTCTTTCTGTTATAAGCACTGCGGATTGAGTGTGAGGCAAGAGGAGTTTTGTTGAAACCAAATTGTATTGTTGTTATGAGCACTGTTGAGTAAGTGTGAGGCAAGAGGATAACTGTTGGAATTTGAAGGACATTGTCGAGGAGGAGTTTTCCAAATTCGCCCTCATGGATTCATGATCAGGCTATAGGGTGAATCGGGCAAGTAGATCTGGAGGCCTTGTTCTACGGTTGGGAGGAACGTGGTTGTTCCCCTTGTCTTCCCGCAAATTGGTTCAGATATGTTAAATTTTCTCCTTCTTTGTTCTGAATGATTTTTCTTTTGCTGCAATGTGTTTGATTGGAACTAGAATGATTTCCATTCTCTGTCTAAATGAATTTATATCTGATGCAATGTATGTGTTAAGTCGAAACTGAAACCTAAACACTGAACGAGAACCTATGGTAAATCTGATCTCGAGTGATCCCTTTCCGAACGAACGATAGAAATTGGCCTTTTTATTCGTTATGATAGTTGAAAGGATTATGCATGGTTAAACTCTGGAAGAAATCCCCTCGAAATTAAATTCATTGTTACTTTTCTTTCTGTATGTGTTTTCTGAGAAAAATCAATGCTGAAGATTGGTATATATTGGGAGTGGAGGTTATGCTGTAAGTTCCGTAATCCAACTGTATGAATATTTCCGGGAACAAAATTTGTAAACTTTATTCATGTTTCCTTTTCCTTTCCGACCTTTCGAAATTTATCGGTTCAACCTGTGTGGAGTCCTTTTGTTCTTGTAAACTCTGAAAACCTAAAGTGGCCCCACAGCGAATCGAATTTCGGGATTCGGCGATTCTCGTGGTATGTTGTTCTTACATCAAGCATTACCAAACGCCGAAACCCGATATTGGATAGGCCCCTTACCTTTTTCGTAACTTCGCGATTCGACGTTTGAAGTCGTGTAATGTTTTGCATCGGGAGTTAGTAAACCCCGAAACCCGAAATTGTAGGGCCCACACCCTAATTGCTTTTCGCATTTCGGATTCTCTTTTTCTTTTGTGTTTATGCACCATGTGTTTCAAAATCCCGAAATTACGGGTCCCACCTTTCCTCTCTCCACTTTTCGCGATTTCGAAAGTCCTGGTGTGTAAAGGTTGGCATTTGAAGTCACGGGATTCCAAACCCCGAAATCCCGAAGGGGGTCCCACCTTTCCTCTTTCTGCTTTTCACGATTCGAGAGTTCTGGGGTGTAGAGGTTAGGCTTTTGAATTCACGAAACTCTGAACCCCGAAACCCCGAAATGCGGGTCCCACTCGTCTCTTTTCTCATTTCGCAGGTTGATGTGAGTTGATGTTCAAGTATTGGAACTCGCATAGTCCGAAACCCCGAAAACCTCGAAATGCAGGTCCCACTCATTCCTTTTCGCATTTCGGAGGTTTGTATATGCTGTGATTTGGGCACTTCGAAACACGAAATCCCGAACCCCAAAACCCCGACGTGCTATCCTTTCGCGATTCGAGAGTTCTTGGGTGTTGTTTTTTTGTTTGTTTTGGCTTTTGAATAAAAACGTGGGGTCCAGAATGGGATGGTCCTCTGGCGAGCCCCTCCTCCAACATGGCAACTCTGAGTTGGCGGAAATCCGAGGAACGAGATCAACGACTCCTGTTGTTTTTCATCCAACGATTGTTACCCTCCTAAGCTTGTGATTGATCAACCTTAACATCAACGTAGAACTTTATGATCCGACGGTTCACGGGATTTCGGTACTTTCCCGATGAATTTCCACCGTCCGTTCCTCTAAAGACATCTGATCATTACCCTCCCGAGTTTTGATAGATCATCCTTAACTTCCGCACAGATCTATGGGATCTAACGATCCACTGGATTTCGGTCCTTTTCCCGACAGTTTATCACCGTTCGTTCTTCTAAAGATATCTGGCGAGGAGGATTTGGCATTTTCCACTGGATCTCGTCCCCTATGAGACGATTTTTCTCTCTGCCTCGCTCTAAACACTTTAGGGTGATATCATTTTCTCTCTCTGAACAACAGAGGCTCCTGCGAGCTAAGTTCGTATCGCCCTCTTACTTTGAGTATGCTGGAAGGGTGCAGGGAATAAGGGAAGGAACAAAATCATGGAGGGATTTCTTTTTTTTTTTACCCATAGAAGCTTTATGTTCGAAGTAGATTAGATGGGTGTAATAATACCCTTACGGTCAGAATTGAATCATTCCTGGTTTTTTTTTTAAATCTAAGCTTAAAACGAAATGGATTTATGCTATGGGAATAAAAAAAAAAATTATGGTGATTTTTGAGGTACATTACACACTTATTTCTGTAAGGTGTACTTTGGAATCAAATTGGTATCAAATGGTCAACTTTGAAATGGAGTAAAGTTGTCAACCTATAAATTTTATAGGTTAAAAAACTACCTATATGTCATATTTTCCTCATTGTGATACCCTATGAACCAAATCTTATATAGATAGATAGATAGTTAAATGATTTCTCATTCATTTATGGCCCTCTCCTCATAATCCAACTCTCATGTGTATATATTACATGAGAGTTGTCTTATGAGGAGAAAGATTATATATATATATACAGAGAGAGAGAGAGAGAGAGAGAGAGAATATTCTATGGGCGAGAAAAAAAGGGGAAGTTGAAACTTCAAATACCAGGGTTTTGATACTGGGTGTAAAAGGGATTCCTAAACTTTAAGGGTGTGTTATATTGCTCCATTGGAATGCTAGAATGCCATCTCCAAAAAAACAGATTAGAAGCAAAGTATGTTTGATGTGTGGGTGAAGAGCTTCTTGAGTGCAAAGTTCAAATATAAGAAATGTTGGAATATTGAGAGGGAGAGGGGGAGTGAATCGGTATGAGCACTTTATTACCACTTTTAACCATTATATATAAACATCAACGTTATCAACAATATTCAACAATTTATCATCAATGTATCATCTATGATTACATTCAATATATCATCAACATATAATCATAAGCAACATCACATCAACATCATCACATCAAATACACAGTACACTAATATTTATGTGGAAATCCAAATGGGAGAAAACCAAATAATGCTTTCTTATATATATTAATAATTCATTCATAGGAAGCACTAATTTCCAAATCCTTTAGCTGCAACTGGAAGGAGGCTACAACCTCATATTCTTAGGCTACAACCTGAAGGAAGCTACAACTCCCTGAATTCTCTAGCTCTAACCAGAAGGAGACTAGAACCCCCTGATTCTTAGGCTCCAACCAGAAAGAAGCTCCAACTCCCTGATTCTTCGACACCAACCAGAAGGAGGCTACAACCCCCTTTCCTTGTCTCGTCCTATCACCTTGAAATATAAGTGTAGACCAAACTGTCACTACCACAATCACTGCCACAGTCAACCTGTCACTGTAACCAACATGTCACTATCACATCAACCTATCACTGTCACTGTCACATCAACATGTCCAACCTGTCACTATCACATCAACCTGTCCAACTTGTTATTGTCACCAATACTCAACCATATCCTCTCACATGGATCATATACCAAGGACACCTCTCAACTAGATGTCCAACATCACCAACACATGCTTCTACCAAGCATGTATCAAGATCACCAACATATCATCACAAGATATGTGTCTCAGCCATGTACTAAAGCACATACCAAACCATCAACATGTACCATATCAAACATCAACTGTGTACCACAACCTGTACCACAACCTGTACCACAACAAGTGCATCAACCATGCACCAACACCTGTACCAAACCGTGCATCAACCATGTATTTCAACAACATACCATGTATCGGTCTTGTACCATACCATGTGCCAACCATGCACATCAACCATAACAAGTGTCTCAACCATATACCATATCATGCCATACACCATATACCAATATAACCAAGATATGAACTAACAGTGTTCCTTATCAGATATACCTCAACCAACATGTACCATACATCCAAGATGTGTCTCAAGTCATATACCAAAGCTCACAAACACATGTCTCAAGCATGCTCCTCAATACCACCAAGATGCAACCTATTAACACATATAATAACATACCTTTTACATATGTAACTGACCTGATGCCTCTGAACCTGATATAAAATCTTGTAGCTTCACCTTAGACCTCAACAACCAGGAATAAGCATCCTCCTTCACTTATGTCTTGTCCTCACGGGACAAAGACTGCCTGTCATGCAGGGCCTTGTGTGATGTGTCCTAGGCAATCCGTGGGGGTGCCTCGTGTGACGTGTCCTAGGAAATCCGCGGGGGTGCCTCGCGAGACACCTTGTTCTTGACCCACGAGGGCCAACAAAATTAGGGTTTTACAGAAACTCTCGCTCTCTACAACTATGAAACTTTCGCTCTTTTTCCGTTCATTCTCCGATGCCTCTGACTCAGCCTCAGATTTGCTAATAGACCAAATATTAGACCAACAAATCACTTATTCACAAGATAGATATTCAATGAATGTGTGTGTGAATGTGTGTGTGAATGTACTCGTGAATGACTTCATGAGGTGTATTTATATTTTTGCTAGGTAACCTATTTCCTTAACTTTAGGGCTTCTTGACTTTCTTGTTACAACCACTTTACCCACTTTTAACCAACTAGGGGCTTCTTGACCACTCTTTGGGGCTTCCAACTTCACAAGACCATATCTCCCTAACCGTGAGGATTCACGTTGTGTACCACCTATCACTGAAAACGACATGATGAGTACTATCCATCTATTAGTGTCTTACCTACTTTTGCACTGGCCTTCATATCCATATTCCTCAACCAGCTTTGGGTACCGTAACCACACCTCCGGGGCTTCATGTAGACTTCATCAAATGCACCCATCACATCTGTCAACATCAACCACTCCATCAATGTCAACTAACTCACCATCAATCTCAACCAAATCTCTAGGGCTTCCAGACTTCTCCAAGGGTTGACATCAATGACAACCAACTTTCCAAACCAATTGTCCAACAAGAAAAAACAATTTCTAAGTAATTTTTTAAGAACTTGTTTTCTTATGAACGGTTTGATTAATTTTGAAAAATCAAAAAATATTTTTTTTACTTTTATTTATAGGTAAGATTCTTTGAAATTGTAAATGTGAAATAACTAATCTATAAACAATATTAAATCCAAATTCTACGGAGAAACTAAATCTATTAACCAAGATAGTATTAAGACTTTGTAAAACTTACAATTTTGTTGAGCTTAGATAATATAACATAAATCTAATGTTGTAAGAGGGATTAGGTTAAACCAAAGTGTATTTTCTATTAAGTTAAACATTACGTTTTTTAATATCAATGGATGATCCAAAATTAAACTAATCCAATTTTATAACATTTTGTATTCTAATATTTTTTAACTTAAAATTTATAGATTATTAATTTATGGTTACATAAATTCAAAGGTAGTAAAATTATCGTAATGCCATGATTTTTTTTTAATGAATATCAAATTTTAACACTCCTTTCTATTATTTATTATGTATATAAAGTGAATATAATGAAATAGAGCATAATGTTAAAAAGAGAATAAAAAATTATGTAAAAAGTATTTCGTTTTCAACAGGTTTGATGTGGACGAAGGTGGATTTGCAAAGTTTCATGTTCAACTTCTTAATGAAAATTCAAGTTTTACATTAAACAAGGGTAATATCTGCAAAGTAGCTAGTCCCTGTCTTAAGACTATGTATTGCAGTTTTAAGAACTAAATTCACAAGGTTGAGATATAGAACTTAAAGATGGAAACAACCCATCTTTCAAAATTAATTTACTATTGCTATCATATGACTATATGACTTGTAGCTATTACTCTTTTTAAACTAAAATAAGTGAACATTTTGATTTGAAAAAATAATTGAAAAACCCATGTACTAAATAACATTGATACAAAGTATTCATTAATTACTAAGCTAAAAAAATTCAGCAGGAAAGAAACCGTCACTAGATGTCTTATCACAAATGCTTGTATTATTTCAAAATCTTTAAAAACATTTTTAACCCAACTTTGAGTTTTTGAAGTATCTTATACACTCAGATGGGGTGACATATGGCTCTCATAGCCACGACAAGACGACAGGTGGCAGACATGAGGCGAATTGTTTCACAGGGAGGGGAATATTTTCCGATGGTTCACCCTCCACCATCTCTTGGGTTCATTTTCTTGAGTCCATCCCTCCTACTCCAGGCGTGAATGCAAGCTCTTCAGACCATGATATGCACAGGACATCACCAGATGAGAGGAAGTACGGTTTGTAGGCTTCACCATCGGTTGATCATTCTGAGCCCTTCAATGGAGATTGATGAATTGAACTGCTCCGTCCTGGTGGGTATCATATCTATGCATGGGAGGAAGCCTCAAAATTTGGGTAAGCATTCTGGGTTTATTCCTCGTTCCGTGAGTTTTATTTTTCTTCATTTTACTTTGCATCGGGGAGGTATGCAACAATGGACGTTGGTGGTCTAGCATGTTGAATTTGGGGATTGTTGATGTTTAGATTGGTCAAGATCCAAATAACAACCTCATGAGGATATGAATCCCCCTGCGTTTTTATAGAGGTGGTACTCCTCTTTGGCTGAAGTGTTGCAAATTTATTTATATGATTCTGCAATAAATGAAAGATCTCCCAACAAAGCTTGTATAAACAAATATACAATCCTTATATACAATTATACAAGCATACATCATATCATTTAAAGAAAAGAATAATAAAATGTGTCATCAGAGAGTTATATCCACAAGGTTTTGGAGTCTCTTTTCAACAAACATTATTCCTTTCTTGTAAGATAAAATGAACCTATAATCTGCTACGACTTTGCAAGAAGAATGGAAAAACAAAGATGAACATGTCATTAGAGAACTTTAGAAGAGTGCATTGTTAAAAATCAATAAAGAATATGATAGGCACACTCTAAACATCTTATGCTCAAAATATCAAGTCTTCAGAGGTCATTAAAGTTATGCCCCGAAATAGCTCTCTGTGGAGGAGTCAATAATAATATCCCGTATGTTGGGGAGGCAGGTGCGTGAGGGGTTCTTTTTATCCCTAGAGGACAAAGGATGATTACTTATTCTTGGAATATAGGCATCACCACAAATAATGCAGGAGAGGCATGTGCACTACTGAAAGGGACCCAAATTGTGAGGGAACGTCAAATTAAAAAGTTAACCATAATAGGGGACTCCAAAATGATCATCAGGTATTTTGTCAAGAACACCAATTCAAAAAAATATGCACTCAAAAGGATATTTGAGAGGACCAGGGACAATATCAAATGCATGAACACCCATTTCTACCACATCTGTCGTGCCAACAATTGGAGAGCCGACGAATAGGCAAACAAAGAAATAGGCAAAGACAAAGGGAACTTGGAAATCAAAGGAAAGTCCACGTTCCTCATCCCCCCTTAACCCCTAATGATCCATCTCACACAAGTGGTACACTCGGCCAGCAGCCATGCACACATTGCGCTCCAGTGTAGCAACCGATATGGACAAACTCCCGATATTTCTGGGAAGCCAAGGTACAACGTTAAATCCATAAATGGAGAATATGGTACGTTGATCCAGACAGACAAGGCACTTACGCGCAACAACAAGTCAGTCCCCCGTGGGATACTGCAAGTGAGATCATCAACATAACGCTTTTCCTCCCCCCCCATATCCTCTCATTAATGCCACTCATGCAAACGATCGGGAAAAATATAGAGGTTAGAATTCAGAGCATGTGGAAGAATTCTCGACAACATTTCATGCTCTAGAGGAGTCACCTTCAATAAACAAAAAAGGACGCAGCATGGGAACTCCAGGGTAATCAGATCCCGGTCCATTATTTAGAAACCCACAGGAGGGCAAGGGATGCATTCAGGTTCGTAAGATACAGGAAGAGTTCATCTCCCCCAAGCCAGGGCACAATATACATAATCTGCTGGATAGGTAAAGACAAAGGGAAGGCCACAATTCAAGAAAGTGGCAGGAGAAGAGGAAGGAAAAAAGATCGTAACAAGGCAAGCCAGAGAACAAGATCCACTCAGAGGAACAGGAAAAGGAAGTAGTTAAATTCGAGTCACCCGAACTAGCTCGTCATAACAATCCAGGTCATAGCTCAACAAATCTTGAAAATTCAAGGCAGAAGCAGGGACAACGCTGGAGAAGAGAAAGATAAAATCCTCAACCATCCAACATTAATTAGAGCCACAACCAACATGGAACAACGTCGATCTCAGGAAGATCGAGAGGAGGAAACGGTAGGTGATAATTTCCTCACCACTCAGCACCTAGCCATGTTCTTAGACTCTCACAACGCCACCTTAAATTTCACCCTGGAAACTCTCTCGAACCACCGAGCCATGATCAGTCAACTCTAGGATGAGGTGGACTACTTACGAAGCCAAGGGGAGAGGATTGAGAAAGAACAAGGAACCAGAGTTCATGAAGTGGAAGGTCAAAGCAACAGTGAAGAAGACTAGAACATAGAAGCCCCGACCCTCCCAGACTTGAATGTCGATCTGGAGATTCCCTCTGAATAAATCCCAGCATCAACTTCACAGGAAAAGAAGAAGTAAGATTTGAGTTAAGTCCAAATTTTTGTAAAATTGGCAATGCCAAAACATAGTCTGCAAGCATTAGCTAGACTTGTAAGTCTTAATTAAATAAGAAGTTGAATTTTTTGGGATCAAGCTCATGTAGAAAGATCTCAGTATTTTAGTTGTTGGGTCATTGACCCTGCCCCACCC
>SNQJ01S0004737.1:11060-36744 GCA_010110895.2 Picea sitchensis
TATATATATAAATCATATTTCTGTTTCTGTAAAAAAAAATAATAATAATATCCCGTATGTGACAAATTTAACAATGACAGAAAAATAAAGTTGTCTCAACAACCTCAACAATCTCAATGAAAAAATGAAAAAATGTAATTAAACTTCAATTGTTTTTTTACGAGGAGGGATCTTTCTCCTCTTGACCTAAAAGATTACAAGATAACTGAAGATTCTAGAGAAAGAACTGCTCAGACCCAAATCTCTTTGTTTGTCTGACAATACATGAAAGATTTGATGGAAAGAAACAAAAAGAAGAACATGTAGGGAGAAAAGTTCTAGCAGGCCAATTCATAGAATCTTGGAAGTATAGAGCTTTTCTTCTTGAAGACTCCTCATTGTTGTAGAAACTTCTGACTGTCGGCCTTTTGATGATCTGAAAAACTGACTTTTCTTTTATGATGCTTTCTTCTTTTAAAATATTCTCCCAATGCTTTCTTGAAGTAGTTAGGGAAAAATTCTTCTAATAGTTATGATTTTCTCCCTTTTGAAATTAATTTTAAATGTTCATAAATGAGTTTTAAGCCATTGGAAATTGTGCCTCCAAGTGGGACCCATTTAATTCTTAAATAAAAGTTTATTAAATAAACTTTTACTTCCAAACTTGAAACTAGTTATCTTGAAAAAGCAGATTGTGTTCTAATTTTTTGAGCATGATAGTTGATCTTTCAGCCATGAAAATCATTCAAGGAGAAATCTTCGTCATCTCATCTTTCCAACAAGTCCTCCTGAGCAAACTTTGGAGGTCTGGACCTCAAGTTATAGCTATGTGAAGTGGAGGTTCCAAACAGATTTCTCAACGAGTCATGGAAAATTAGTTGACTGATCTTAATTTTTGGAAGAATTATGACCAATTTCAAACCTTGAAACTCATTCCATCATCTTCCTCTTCAAATTACCTTTCCAACGAGGTATAGTTTTCCCAAAACAGACACCCGAATCTTGATTTATAAGCTATGGATGATCGTTGTTCAACAATCATTGATCTAGGTTGTGGATCAATCTTGACCTTTGATTTAATTTCGCCCTTTTTAATCCCACATGCATTGTGGTGGTTGAAACATTGGTGTTTGTAATACAAATTCCTTCCTTATTATTCATGTGAAGTAAAGGAACTTATGGAAGTCATGCCTTATCTTAGCTCTTAGTACCTTAGAAAAATTCATATCCCAGTAATATTTTGGTCACCTTGTCACTGCCCAGTCATTGCTCAGTCAACCTGTGGATGTCTAAAACGTCATGTCCAATAACCATCTAGTCACCTACCACATGTCACTTGTATATATTCCCATAAAACTTAGGACACGAAAAAAAATATTAAAATAATATGAGGAATTCACGGAGTTACGTCAATGTGAAATAAAAGGCTAAGTATGGAATATGAAGTATGGAGACTAGAGTGGAAGAGGAAAAATGATTATGTATGGAGAAGAGGAAAAATGGTTAAGTAGGGAGAGTAGTAAGAAAAGTAGTAAGGAAGGAAAGTAGAGAAGGGAAAACGAGACTAAAAATGAGACTAAGTATGAGAGGGAGAAGAGAAAATGAGACTAAGTATGAGAAGGATGGCTAAGGAAATAAGAGAGTAATGAGAAAAATGGCTAAGTATGAAATGAGAAAAGAAGTGAAGGGATAAGAGAGTATGAGAGAGGAAAATGGTTAAGTTTGGAGATGGAAGATAAGAGTACTTAGTCAAAATTTTGAAAATGGAGAGGAAAAAGGGGCACAATACTTAGAAAAACTCTTATTGCTATTCTTCAAAGCTCTTCTTCTTGCATGAGTATCTTGGGCATATAGACTCGAATTTTGATTCCAAAAAATGTATGACGAAGATGAGAGTGAGAGATACACCATGAGCTAATGAGCATACACAAATTTTTTCTCTCGATAAATTTTTCTTACTCCAAAGAGAGGAAAATCGAAGTGACCAAATTTTTGATCAACATGGGTTTGTAGTTGGGAGTCCAGGGTCTCATGGAGTCTTGGAAAAGAAAGGTGGAGAAGGAGTCTGAGCACAAAACCAAAGCTGCTCGCATGGCTGAGAAGACGGTTGAGCATTACCATTCAGAAGTTGAGTAGATGGTTAGGGATTATATGGCCATTCAAGAAGAGGATGTGCGGTCTTTTTGTGCTTGCACTGAGGATAGAGATGTGGAAAATCAAGTGGGGAAGGTCATTCCCGACCTGGGTTGCACCAAGAACAAAGACTCAAAATTCCATTGGATTGTGGAGCTTTATTGGCACGTAAATACTCTGATGGCACAAAGTATGAAGTCACAAGAGGGAGAATTCAAAAATCTCACCTAATGAATGGATGCGTTGGAGCATCAGAAAAGTCTTCTCATCACAATTTCATCTTGGTTGGTGAAAAAACATGGCGGCGTCTTTAAGATTGTTGGTGACAAGGGAGCATCCTTGTCTGTCTGGCCACCTTCTCCTCAACCCCAGCAGGATTCATCCCAGCCCTCGGGGGTTCCTCAGGTTTACGTTTCTGATGAATGATAGTCAAGATATGGTTTTTAATTTCCTATGTATGGGTATGTTAGCTTCTCTAGTTATTTTTATCAGTCATGGTCTCTATGTATCAGGGTTGTCAAAGGATAGATACTCTCATAGACATAGTTCTTTTTGGTATTTTGACAGTTGGTTTGATTTCCCTTAGGGCAGGCCAACAAGTTTATTCGTATTAGGTGGACATATGGATTATCTTCTAGCCAAAATTTTCTCTCTGTACATTCTGTTCATAGATAAATAGAAAATCAAATCCCTGCTTACTTACAAAAAAGAACTATCTTATATGTAAGATTTTCTTTAAAAACATATAATTCTAATTTTCAAATTGAAATGATTAATTAAAAAGATGCCACAATATAATCTTCTACCTATTATGTAAGTTTTTTTCTCAGCATTTGTTTTTGCAAATGTAGTTTCTTTTCAAGTGCCATGCAGTATTTGCAAAAGTCTAGATTACAAAGGAGCCCATTAGAAGTAAGTTTTGCAAAGAGAAAATGAAAATAAAATGCAAAAAACTTTTTTGTTTTTTTATACTTATATAATGTAAATGAACATACATGTAGATATGAAAGCATGTCAAAATGTTTTGACATCAACAATGATGTTATCCATTGTAATTGTAAAAGTCCCATTTTTGGAGAACCCCCATAACAAGAGAGTAGTTTTTGAAATGTTTTGTTTGTATTGTGCAAATGATATCTGAACAAGTTTTGGGAAGAATTGTTGGAGGAGTTTCTTTGGCAAAGTGCAGTTGATATTGTCATCTATTTTGTGAACTATACATTGTAGACTGTGTTCATATGAATATGATGTTTTACATACACATTTTGTGCAATATAACATGTCGTCTATTGGAAACTCCATTGTTATAATGAGTTGTTTACATCCATTGCAAAATGGTTTGAATGGAGGAAAAAAAACATGAGTTTTCTTGAGAAATCTAGTGATCTGTAATGTTTTTTTTGTCATAGGATCTTTGTTAGTCTATGATGAAAATATAAAAAAATAAAAGAAATTAGTTGTAAAAGTAATTGTGTTTCAATAGTTAGCATGTGACTAAAAACTTGCTTGAACATTTGTTTTTTCAAGAGTTTGTAAATAAGACTTTGTAGAATCGTCATTGAGTGGCTCAAGGAAACTAGAGAGACATGTTTATATATTGTGGGATCCCTTTGGGCCACTCCTAACTGTGTTTTTGAAAAAGAGTATGGTTGTTTTTATCTTTCTATAAGATGTTTAATTTCAAGGTATGTTTGCTTGTAATAGTCATTCAAGTGCACCTAGTAAACATTGGACAAATGTAAATGTTTGTGGTCAAATAAACATGCAAATATGAAATATGAAAAAAAAATGCAACTTGTAACTTAGAAAATGAAATAATAAAGATGTTTGGATTGCAATGCTTATTGTGGCGGTATCATGTGTTGTTTCATCATCTTTGACATACATTTTATATTGACGATTGCTTTGATGACATGTTGAAACAATTATTTCGAAACTACCAATTAAGTAATTGTTATTTGCTTCCAAACGTCCATTAATTGTAGTATTTGGAGTGAGAATATGTTCAACACAAACTAATGGTATTTTTTCAACTATAGAGGTTCAAGTCAATGTAATACAACCACTAGCATATCCTCTTTCATATTTGTTCTTTTTATGATCTCGAATCCTATTATGTGAACTTTGTTGCTAGGAGAAAAATGTGGCAGAAACTGAGATATGAACTTGTCAGTAATGTTGACAGTTATTGGAATTTGGCCATGTGTGTCAACAATATCAACATGCACAACTCGGGCTTTTGGAAATGATTTGGATGTTGTCACAAAAGCATGACCATATAACACTAAAACATCTCCTTCAAAAACATTCGTTGACTTCTCTGTGCATATGCCAAATATGGAAGATGATACTAGGTTATCTTTGGCTTGCCTATGAACACGCAATGAATTCAATGTTTTTAGTATCAAAATTTAATTTATAAAATAATTCAATGCTATTATTCAAAATTTAATCTATAAAACAATTTCGTTATATTTTTCAATTTTTTTAATAATGAAGTGATATGCAAAGGTAATAGAAGTTTTTTTTTTTGTAAAGGGACAAACATTCTACTATTTGGCTGGTTGGTTCTCATAATTGTCGATTGTCTCACTATCTACTTTGTGAATAGTCATTTTTGTTGTTGCAATGAATGGACAAACAAAATGTTATTTGTTTTTGGCTTTTTTTTTGGAGAGCCAAGGAAATTTCGCTAATAAACCTGCATTGACAACCATAGAGACAACACGATAACATAGAATGTATTTATGATATAACTAATAAAAGTAATTTCTAAGAGTCAAACTCAAGTGCTATCAGATTCTAGGTTAAATGTTACATTAAATTATTCTTTAAAAACTAATTTAAAAAGCTAACAACTTTAATATAAAGAAAAATCAGCATTTTGAATTATAAAAATTGAAACTAATGAAGAAATACAAATTAATTTAAGTAAAGAAATGTGAACACAAGTAATGCATAATCCAAAGCACAGTCTCAATAAGTAACTTCATGTAGGAAGTTAAAAGTTGTTGAATTACTATTTTCATTTGAACATTGTTACACAATTACAAACAACTAAATCATTAAAGGTAGAATCGAGAAATAGGCACCAAATTGTAAACTTGAATTTTGTTTGTCTTGAACATAATTGCAAATTCTGAAGTAATTATGGTCATTGTTTTGAATATTTCAATTGCTTTACAAGTGGAATAAGTCTCAATGCTAAAAGTTGGTCAAGCACCTCTATTCTCCACAAAATTGGGTGAAATCGATGTAACACTAGCATTACCGTACCACGTGTACATTATATGTGTAATAAAATTTGACACGGAAAATCATTGATAAATATCAATAAGCATAACTAGTAGAAAGAATAAAGGACCAACTTGCACAAGGAGTGCATTCTATAGGCATCCACATTTATAGATGAAAATATCACAATATATTAGTTTTGCGGTGTGTACTTTTAAATGTTAGACCCTGAAATATGAAAATAACATAGAATAGAGACTTGCACTTCTTAATTTTCCCCAAAGATAAATAAGCAGTGCGCACTAAAGTCCCAAGTATTACAATTGCAAAAACATGAATAAAATTAGGTAGTATGCAGTACTACAACATTAGCTTTTACAGATGTAGATAACAATTATAAAACTCGAGTAGAGTGTAGTTACATATATAAATTATCTCAGTGGTAGATTACAAAAATATCAAAATATAGACCCAATGGTTTCAATAAAAATCATAAAAAAACTTTTGTGAAACTTGCCATTGTTTGGGAAAATTTTTGTGAAAGTTGTCACTGTTTGAATTTTTTTTTGTCCCGTGCAACATAGCTTTCACAGAATAAATGAATTCGAAGGTTCCAAAAGATTTCCCAATAAGAAACATTTATCTATTTTGTCAAACAGATCGAAATTGCTTAAAAATTCTATAAAAGAGATCTAGAATTAGATTGTGCCCAAAGAGCTTCAAGAAAGTGTTGTTCAATCTCTTTTTGGTTTACCCAAGTAGTAATCCAAAAGGAAAGACTCTAGAAAGTGAACTCAAGATAGCAAATAACAATTATGAAAATCAATAGACAACATGTTCCAAGAAACCTATACTCTATATGTTTGAGAGGAAGATCTTGGATCTTTACAGCATATTTGCATTGAGAGAAGTAACGTACACTTTACATCCTAATTGGAGATAATGTATTCTATCAACTCTTCATGTTCTTGTATCCATGGTGTACCCATGCAACATTGCATTATTCATGTTCTTGTGTAACACTGCACTAAATCTAGATGGTTCATTGGATGTATTGAATATAGACACTTGCATAAATCCATGCAAACATAGTTTGATATGCACCTCAAGCTCAAGGATGCATATATCAACTTAATAAAAATGGTCAAATCACATCAAATATTAAAATTTGAGAGATGCCTGAGTTTAGATGGGTTTGTGTTTGTAAGTAACTTCATTGAAACCAAATCATTGTTTCACATTTTTGACATCTATATCATCAATTTCTAAAATTCGAAAGTTTGATAATGAAAACAATAATAACACACACACTAAATTTGTCTCTATGGTTGAATTCATAATTTATGTTTTGTAGTTGTTTTTAAAATAAATAGAATGAATAAAAAAGTTACTTAGTACCTATTTTTAATTATTAAAAAAATTTGCTTGATATCTGTATTTTAATAAATTTTTCAAAAAAAGAGTAATATATGTCTCTGTTTACATTGTTGATAGAAAAATTGTTTAATGCATAAGGAAAAGAATACCTCATGGAATTGACAAAATGTGCTTTGATATATAACTTGTGGAGTTGACAGATTGTGCTCTGATTTTGTTGTGAGCAATATTCAATGTCCTCAATCTCTTGATCAGTCTCAAAGGTTTGAATGCCATAAAATTGTCAAGAAGAATGTTTCTAAGATTCAAGCAAAACCAAGCAGCTACAAAGTCTCCAATCCTAAAAAGTAATATTGTATAAAAATGTGCAATGTATTAGTGACAAAATGTTAGAAAAAAAGGGGCCGCAATTACTAAAATAAGTAAAAGGTAGAGAACATTTTTATTTATATAAATAAGCAAATTTTTTAAGGCAAATTTATTTTAATTTGAAAAAAAGACTAAAATAAGTTAGACAAATAAGTATATTTAAGTTTAACGACTGCATAAAAAAATTATTGTAATTCAAAACAAGTTTCATATAATATGAATTTGGAAAATTTTACGGTCGATAAAAAACCATTTTCTTTTAGAAAACTAACTTGAGTAGCATAACAGGAAAAAATATTTAAAATATTTGTAGATGCAAATGCAACTGCTATAAGTTGACTAAAATAAAACTTCAAGATGTTGAATAATTCAAACCCATTAGAAACAAATTTACATTTTGCTAAATAGTTCAAATCCCACTGAGATAAAGCTCTAACAAGCTAAAAAATCCAAAGCCAATTTCTTATTTCCCTCCTTAGAAGCATCTTGGTGGTATTTTTGCTTGGAACCACTTGGTTTTCCTTTTTTCTTACCCATATTCTCCAGATATTGTGCTTGCACACATGCCTCATCAATTGTCCTAGGTTTAAAGAGCATCACTTGCCTCCATAAATGACTATGTATACCACCCGAATACTTTAGGAGTACATCCGATTTATTGGGAGATATACCTAACATAATTGCCATTTTTTAGAACTTGATGGTGTACTCTTGCACACTTTGCACTTGATTCTATTGAAAGTAATGCCAATATATCCATTGGTCTTCTTTAGACCCAATTGGGTAGAATTGAGATTTAATGAGGGTTTCCACCCACAACCGCGTTTCCAAATCAACTATTGTGGAACACTCTTTTAACTCCGAACACCTCATTTGCTTTGACCAAATCAAAATATTATCCTATGCCCCACATTAATCCTCCTGTATCATTTGTGAAGCCCTGGAAATCGAAAAGCACCCTAAAAACTTCAACCACGAAGATGACTACAAGTTGAGACAATCATGGAAACCCACCATTCATCACCTTGACCCTTAATCTTCCTCCCTCTAAATCGTGTCTCCGTCTTTATGAAAAAAAATTGGTCCAGTCTGTATCCAACCTTCACCTTCTTTGACTTCTTTCGTCTCCCATCCTCCCTTCATTTCTCTTTATTTATCCCTTGACCTTTAACCTCCCCTCCTCATTTTTCCAAAATTTCCACATTTCCAAAGTATCTTCTCTCGCTCTTCCTAACTCATTTCCTTATTTATTTGATTTGGATTTTTAATTCTATTTACTTCAATTCATTTCATTTAATTTAATTAAAAATTTTATTTTCCTTTCATTTCGTCTCATCTCATACTTAATTCATTTTATTTCATTTTTTCTCATTTTAATTCCTTTTTTCATCAACTTTCTTTCTCATCTTAATATCTATTTCAATTCTTTAATATTTTTCTCTTACCTATCATTAATATTCTTTTACCTTAACATATTTTTCAATTATTTATTATTATTTTTCATTCCTGTCATTATTATTTTATCCACATTTTATTCTTAACTAATTCTTTATTTTTTCTCATACCTAACATTATTATTCTTTTACCTCAACAACCATTTCATTCTTTATTATTTTTCACTCTTACATTTATTCTCTATGAATTCCTTAATATTATTTCTCCACCCCTATCATTATTATTTTCTCACCTTAACGTCAATTTTAATCACCTTAACGTCTGTTTCAATCCTTATTATTACTGCTCATACCTAACATTATTATTTTATCTACATTTATTCTCAACGACTATTTTCATTTATTTCCCTTGCCTCAACGGTCACCATCCTCCCTTAATCTATAAAGATAAACCTCATCACACTCTTTTCCACCATATGATATTTTTATGTCCCTAATGATGGGTGGAGTGTCCACTCGAAACGTTGGACGTTTTGAAACTTGATACATGGTTCAATCCAAAAAAAAATCTAGCAGTATGAATAATTGTGAAAAATTACATACTCAGACCTCCCACTTAGTTACCGGGGGATCACCCTCTAGCCTAAGCATATCCATGTGAACTTCTCACTAATTTTGGGCATGACCCTCTAACTTTAGTTAAGAACACTATAAGGAGAACAACTTCTTACAAAGGTTTTTACAGAATCTTCTCGAAAAATATATACCTTCTCTGTTTATAGTGGAGGTTATCAGCGGAGGCGGGAAGCTGGAGGTTTTTGCATACGTTTTTTATCGGTGCGCCTTTAAGGTCGATATGCATCGGTGCATACATGAACAATAAAGAATTTTTGTGTCAATGTTCAAAATCATTGCCATAATTTATAATAAATATTACATGCACCGAATAAATTGCACTGGTGTCGTTGAACATTACACACCGGTGTGCCTCACTATTTTCAAGCACACCATGATATGGTAAATAAGTAAAAAATTACCAAACCAAATTATCATTATAGTGCATCTCATGTTTCCAAACTCTTAAGCAAGAAATGGTGTTCATTGTCCTTCCTAAGACGCCTTATTTCTGGTGCTATACAGTGACTTGGATAACTCCATTGGTAGATTCCACACATTTCCAAATTTTGGAAATTACCACGAATTTTCATTTCCTCTCAACGGTGAAACCATGCCTCCTCGTGGCATAAGAGACCAGGTAAATTGTTTATTACCTTCCTATTTTCATTTTCATCCAATCAAAATTTGAATTTATATTGAAATTTGGATTTTTTTTCATTTTTTTCTAATTCCGCACAGTGCGCCTGAATGCTTCGGCTCGCCCTGAAACAGTTCATATTGTTGGGTATGTGTTATATTCTTTGCACAAGTATTAGTGTCTTTGCATTGCGCCAGGCGTGATAGGGTTCAGGGGCAACGCCCCCGATAAAAAAATTTATGCCTCAAGAAATGTGTCACATATTTAGGTGGTTTTTCGGTACATGGTTTCTTTGCCAATGGTTTTCTATTTCTGGTTAAGGAATTAGGGTTGTTGACTAATCCAGGTCATTGGGTTAGGGTTTTGGATGTTGTTGGCTTCTATATGTATATTGTATTGTAAACAATGTAACACAATGAAAATATAGAATATGTTGGTTTTCACGGTTTGGGTTTCTAGGGGAAAAATATCTGTGTAATGTTTGTATTTGCCATTGTATCTTTTCTATTCTTTTACTGAAAATTTGTTTGCAGTAAATATTTTACAAGGTTAAAATCTACACATATTGTGTTAAATTCACAGTGAGCACTACCATCAATGCATCTCATATATATGTACGCAATAGTTTCGTTCAAGCAAGAGCACCATAATAAATTATAAAAACAAAGTGGTGTGTCCTTTGGAATGCCCTGGAACTGACACATAATTGGATTCGACCTGCACCGAGAAATTTCACTTAATTAACCACACCGATAAATTAACGATTTATAAAATTCAACGTAACGATGCAACCATTTTAACCAACCGCACTATTGCAAACATGAACAATAAATCACTAATGCATCAATGTTCAAAACCACCACCATACTTTATAGTAAAAATTACATGCACTAAATAAAGTGCACCGGTGTCATTGAACATCACGCACTGATACACCTCATTTTCGTTAGGTTCACTGCTATAGGATAATTAAATTTTTTTACCAAACTTATTTTCATTGTTACAGTGAATCTCATCCTTCCAAACTCTCAAGTAATCATTGGTGCGCACAGTCCTTCCAAATATGCCTTGTTTCCAGTGCTCTATGTTGACTTGGATAACTCCATTAGTAGATTCTAGACATTTCCAAATTTTGAAAATTACCACGAATTTTAATTTCCTCTCAATAGTGAAACTATGCCTTCCTTGGGACATAAGAGGCGAGGTAAATTGTTTATTACCTTCTTATTTTCATTTTCATCCAATCAAAATTTGACATTTTTTTTTCAATTTCACACAGTGTGCATGAATGCTTCGACTCGCCCTGAAGCGGTGTGTATTGTGTTAAATTCATAGTGAGCATCACCACCGATGCATCTCATATATATGTACATGTTGGTGTTGTTTAAGCAAGAGCACCACGATAAATTATAAAAACAAAGTGGTGTGTCCTTCGAAATGCCTCGTAACCAGTGCACAATTGGCTTCGACCTGCACCAATACATTTCACTTAATTAACGACACCGCTAACTTAACGATTTATAAAATTTAACATAGCGTTGCAACCATTTTAACCAAACACACCGGTATTGTTTATAGAAACACACCAGGACATATATTTCTTGACTTAACATAGCAAGGTGCCTCATTGGACACCTTGTTCTCGGTGCTCTATCCTTTACAACGCACCACAAAACAAAACATCGATGCTCCACTGCCACGATGTCACATGTGTGTTAATAGTAACACATTGCATCATTTCAGCTACGATAATGCAATTTAACTTAGCAGTGCTCATGAATCCAACAAACACACTGGGTTGAATTTTTAATAATCAATTAGAGCGGTGCAAGTTATTAGACGCACCGTTGAAATCTGTGGCGATGCAACAATAATTGTGACGCACCGGTGTGCAAAGGTTAAACGTATGCACCGTGACATGTTTTGAAAAATAAGCATCGTGGTTCATCTTTTGTAAGGCCCCGTACGTGGTGCATTAGTAATACAATGCACTGCTAGACATCATGTTGGTGCTTTGGTAAAAACAACACACTGGTGCTTTTGGTTTAACAAAGGGCACCCTGGATTTTGTACCACATAAATTTTAGCATTGCGGTGCATATTTGTTAATGAAATGAAATAGTGCAGTTAAAATCACTAAACCAACACAGTTAAAAGCACTTAGTAGGTGTGGAGCGTCTTATGGGATGCCTCGCACAACTACTTAGTGGTGTGATAAGGAACATGGCATCGATGTGTATTAGTAACAACACCGCACAGTGGTGTTGTTTGTTTGATATAGCACACCATAGTTGGTGCGTATGTTATGTTTTCAACACACCGGTTGCTTTTTAATATTTTTTTGCAAAAAAAAAATTACTTTTAGATTTTTTTAAATACACGTCATTTATATATGTATTTGTTTAAATTTCAATTTATTTTGCGTGTGTGTGTGTGCCTAACAATATTTGTATGTGAATCAAAGACGACGACGATGAGAGGAGGAGGAGCATCAATAGTAGCAGGTTGATAAGCACACATTTGTGCATGAGTGGGGGGTGAGGGAGAGGGAGAGGTAGTTGTTCCCTCGACCTGTTTCACAATCGACATAGAATTTTTTTATGGATGTTTGATACACACCAAATTCCCACACTACTAAGTGTCGCACTTATTGATCCGAAAACATCTTTTAAATGACAATGGTTGAGTTATTAATCATGTGTTGATTAACCAATTAGGAAGCTTAATGAAAGAGGAAGAGGTGATAAGAAAACATAACAACCATATGCACATATACAGATATGAAATGAATCATAAACAACAACAAACCATAAAAACCAATGTGATAACGGAGTTCAGCAATCTCGCCTACGTCTCTGGGCCTTTGTCTCAGTGGGTGAGGCTTTCTTATTTATGTTCAAAGATTTAAAGTGTCAACACAATAGTGCCAAAAGGTTAAAAAACTGATATGGTTTTGTTCTACCAGATCTCTAGAACCCAACAAAAGAAACGACATTGAAATCGGATGACCAAAGCTCCCAGAAATGGCCCGCAAAGATGCGCTCCTCAACATCTTCCCTGCATAACAATGGCTTTGGCTTGGAAAATATTCATCATAAACCTGCTCTGAATGTTCTCCTATGGCCTCAAGAAGGCCTATTTTATATAGATCTGAAGTTGGTAACCATCTCCCAACTTCCCCCCAAGACCTGGCCTAAAAAAGGGCCCAATATCCCCCAAAAAGGGCCAAAAATCTCCAAAAACAGCTGAATAAATCAAATAAAATCCATATTCTAAAGTTAGAAACCCACTTTTCAAATATAATATGGGCGCATCCCCTAAAACCCCGTGCTCCTGGGCATATGGGCGCATCCAAGTGTCCATGGGCTATTCTGGGCGCGATGGCCCCTTGTATCTCGGACCTGGTCGTATGGTGATTGCACATGTGGTTATCGGATTACCATCCCCATGCACTTTGTTAGACCCCCAAAATCCAACCTATGGTTAAGCCCCCTAGTCAGTGGGCTAGCCCGACTGACCGGGGCTTAACCCCTTACCTCTGCCAAGTGTATATTTCGAGCTCTAGAATTGTGGAACCCCGAGTCACATGGTCGAGGTTTTCGGAACCAAGGGATAATTCATAGCCATAACCCCCCGTGCTATGGTATATCTCTAGTCATGTAGAAGAGTCGTATGATGGCATGTTCGTTGGGGGTTGGGGCTACGCCCAACCCCTTTTCTCTGTTGAATCAACATAACACTCAACTTAAATATAAAGTTTATGCCATAGCTAATAAGCACCAAATGTGGGCGGGTTGTCTAGCCTGAACCTGCCAAGTCATAGCCCGGTGGAGAGGTCTCGGTGTCGAACCCCATAACTCCAAAAAAAGTTCAATACCAACAACCAACGAATGGGTGCATGTTTGGGCCACGTGGCACCACGACATTTGCTGAGAACAAAGCCATGTGTCAGTCACTCAATGGTACACTTGTCTGCTGAGTTGTCTGCCCTGTCAACATACTTGTCCAATCATTGTATTCCACATGTCGTTGTACGAGCATGCCACGTCATCTGTACAGACGTGCCACGTGTCACCACTGCAAGGGTGACACATGTCACTTCCTGATTGGTCCCACCTGTCTATCCACGTCAGTGCCTGTATGCCCAATCAGCCTACCATGTGTCACCTACAGAAGATGCCAATTGTGTTTTCCACGTCATTTGTACGGCTATACGACCTATACAATCAGCTGCCATGTGGCACTGTACGGACTGTACAGTCGTCATTTTTTGTCTGTTTGGTAAAACAAACAGATCACCATAACGTGGGTATACAACGTTTGTTTGATCTCATTCAAGTTGTGTTGGGTTTGTATCATTGAGGCCTACGTACACGTCCGTTTTGAAACCATTCTGAGAAGTTTGAATTTTAGGCCTTTCTGAGCCCCATCAAGCTCCTGGATCCAAATCTGGATCACACCTTCCCACTAAAGGACCTTTTGGTCCCAAAAAATGTTGTTGATGAGTCATCAAGCTTGGGATAGGCCACCCGGCTTGTTCCCTATCTTTGAACTCTGTCTTGTGCACCTGTCTCATCAAGATCAACTGTAACACAATCAAGACAACTAACAACATTTTGTTAGACATTTGAACCTTTTCACATCTTATTGTAGCTACTATCATCCATGTAGACAACATTACTAATGATAGCATAAAAAATATGACTGCAAATGAACTGATATGTTTGTAATATTTGCACGACATAAGATTATCTTGAAGCAAACTGTGATTGATTTTTCATTCTACAATCATCTCCTGTTCTTTCTTAAGATCAATTACTTGATTTGAAACAATTATAGGTGTGTTTCTTGCTTGAGCTGCTTTCTTTAATTGTTCCATTGTTTGAAGAGTTTTATTTTCCTTTACATGATGAGCATGAAACACATATTCTTGACCTGCTTTGGTTAAATGATATTGATTCTTTGTCCTATAGAAGATTTCTTTATGATCATACAATTATGGACTGCCTAAGACCATTCCACATTCACTTAGTGGCACCACATCACATGTTACCTCATCTACAAACTTAGATGAAATTTCAAATTTTAATGTGCACTTCTTTTTTATGTGCAATTGATGATTGTTGCTTATCCATTTAAGTGTGTAGGGCTTATGATGCATATGTGTTTTTAATCCCAATTGCTTAACCAATTATTCTGAAATTAAGTTAGATTGAGATCCACTATCTATCAATGTCTCAACCTTAATGTGTCACATGATGACCCTTATGTGAAACAAGTTACTTCTGCAATCAAATCCTTCACCAATTTTACCTGTCATACCAACCAATGAGACTTTAGATTCATCACCTGAATCTGATCCCAAGTCTGTGGGTCGTGTTGTTGTTGCAACTGTTTGCCTCCCTCTCTTTTCCTTGAACCACTTCGGTCTCTTCTCGGGATGCAATTTCCAACAACGGTCCTCATCATGCCCCTCTTTCTTGCAATTATTGCAAGAGGGATTATCTTCCTTCCTCGTCACTGCATTTGACTTCTTGCCATGCCACTTCCTTTTGTCCTCTTTCCTTGAAGACAATTCCTCTGATACACCAACACCTATTTTCCTTGCTTCAATGTATGTCGCTTGAAGAAAAACCTCGTCAAGATTAGTTGGTCCAAACATGAATACAATATTTTGAATATGTGCAGGTAACCCTCCTATATACTTCATAATATTTTCTTGGGTATGTAAAGGAATATCTAACATCAATGCCATTTTACGAAAGCGATCTGTGTATTCTTGCACTATTTGTTTTTTTCTTAGTTTTAAAGCTTTCCATTCAATTAACGCTTTCTCTTTATAACCCAAAGGATAGAATTGCTTTCTAAGTGTAGAAATAAAACTTTGCCATGATGGAAATACATTACCCACTTGTTGTGTGCCATTTTGCAACTTGCTTTGCCACCAGATGAGTGTTGTGTGTGCAAGTCTCAATGATGCCAAATTGATTTGTGTGGCCTCATCCTTGATCTATTGCACACTGCAATAAGCCTCCATTTGTCTGACCCAATTTTCAAGTCTCTCTTCATTAACTTCACCATCATATATGAGTAATTGGAATTTAACATCAAGTTTTAATAAAGGAATTTCATTCTTATGTTTATGGACATGTTTCTTTGCATTGCATTTAGAACTTGAACTTGAAGAAGAAGGAGAAGAAGGAGGTGAAGATGGAGGTGAAGGAGGAATTTGAGGAGGATCCTCTCCTTCTTCACTTTTTCCCTTTGAAGGTTCACCAAGAACTGGTCTCTTTCATTCCAAGTAATCCTCATACAAAACCTTCATCATCTCCGACATGGCGAAGAAATTTTTTCGAAACTCTTTCTCATCCGTAAAAGTCCCTCTTCCGGTGTCATCTTCTTTCTTTGAGAAGTTCTCTTTCTCAATCCAATCAATGGATTCTCTTCAAAAAGATCTCCTTCGCCACGAAGTAGATTTTCTCTGGTTAACATGCAAAACTCAAATCCAAACGTCAACTAGCTCTGATACCACTTGATCTGAAAAGATCTTTTAAATGACAATGGTTGAGTTATTAAGCATGTGTTGATTAACCAATTAGGAAGCTTAATGAAAGAGGAAGAAGTGATAAGAAAACATAACAACCATATGCACATATACAAATATGAAATAAAGCATAAACAACAGCAAACCATAAACAACAATGTCATAACGGAGTTCGGCAATCTCGTCTACGTCTTCGGGCCTTTGTCTCAGTGGGTGAGGCTTTATTATTTATGTTAAACTCTTTAAAGTGTCAACACAATAGTTCCAAAATGTTACAAAACTGATCTAGTCTTATTCTACCAGATCTCTAGAACCCAACAAAAGAAACAACACTGAAATCAGATGACAGGAGCTCCTAGAAATGGTCCACAAAGGTGTGCTCCTCAACAGCTTCCCTGCATAACAATGGCTTTGGCTTGGAAAATTTTCAGAATAAACCTGCTCTAAACCTCCTCCCATAGCCTCAAGAAGGCTTGGTTTATATAGATATGAAGTTGGTAACCATATCCCAACTCCCCCCCAAGATCTGGCCTCAAAAGGGGCCCAATATCCCCCCAAAAGGGCCAAAAATCTCCAAAAACATCTGAATAAATCAAATAAAATCCATATTCTAAAGTTAGAAACCCACTTTGCAAATATAATATGGGCGCAGCCCCTAAAACCCCGTGCTCCTGGGCATATGGGCACATCCAAGTGTCCATGGGCTATTCTGGACGCATTGGCCCCTTGTATCTCAGACCTAGTCGTATGGTGATTGCACATGTGGCTATGGTGATGCATCACCCCCTGCTTCAGCAGGTTCTGCGCGACCTCCCGGTCTTAGGATTGTTCCTTGTATTCCCCTTGAGTCAAATTGGCTCTTTGATTTCCTGCAGAAATCTCTAATACGCATTGGTGTGCATCCACATGTCCTTATGAGTTACGCCTATGCAAGCAAGCACTAAGCGCCAACCCTCTACCTCATGATCGCGGATATGACCACAGCTTCTACCCAAACGGGTATTTCGGCTTTCGCAACTTCATGATTCCAGACGTGAGCCCCCTTGACTCAACAATCCTCGAAACCTGAAAAGGCCAACGGGGATTTGATTCCTTCTTTGACTTTTCCCTAATGTGACCCCTGACTATGAGTTGGGGCCCAGTCTTTTCGGCAATCAAGATTTTGTGTATCAACATTTTTCTATGCACTGACTCCTTTCCCTAACCTCCGAAACCATGACAACCCCTTGCCACTGATCATCAGCTCTCCGCTACTTGCGATCTGACGGTCCTAGTTCTTTCAAGACTTCGCGAATCGGGAGTTCACGACTACCGACTCTGAGTCACAACCCTCTCCACTTCCCGAATTCTGAAACGACGAAATTCAAGGACATGAGATCAACGACCCTTGTTGATCTGAATCCAACGACCACTATTCCTCTTTATCTTATGAGTGATGATAAACATTTGACCTAAATCTCCCCACTATGCCTGCAAGATCCAACGGTCCACGGAAAATCAGCGCTTCTCCTTAAGGCGACTCCACCGTTCGTTCCAGCTTTTGATATTCCTTCGCTAAATGTTCTGGCGTCAACTCTTCTGACCTTCCTTCCTGTTGAGTAACTTTTCCACTCACCTTCCCTTGAAATCTTCAAGGTTCTTTCCCTCCTGATATTTCTGTCATAAACTCAAGGATTCAACGGGTTCCTGCATGCACTCCTTGCGGCATTCGCAAATAACCTCTGGTTATTTGATCCTTCGACTCTGTGAACTCCTTGCAACAACAGTCCTTCAACCTTCCTCCTCGATTGATAAAGTCTAAGACTTCAATCCACCTACGCACACCTTGCACGACTCTATTCTATCTATGCACTTTTGTTGGTATGAGGACAACGGTATCTCTCCTGAACTTTATGAGATAAAACTCATAACTTCATCGACACACACCTTGCGGACGTTCACTGCACTCTTTGCAGGATTTGTCAGGAAGAGAAACAATTGGAACTCATTCTTCTCTCCTCGCAGATTTCATATATTCAACATGAATTCAAGAGCATTCATACACACACAGCATTGAAATAAATGCATAACAGAGAAACAAAACACTGTAAACATACCATTCAACAGATGTAAACAGTAAGCATAATAACACCATGAAATTGAGTCAAAGCATTCTCATATTAACTCAAGTGTTCCTGTGCATGGATTCTTCTATGTGCTCTTGCTCTCTACATCTCTACCGCTTACTCAACTAATACAATTTGGAATCATACAATGATACAAGAGAGGGTGTCTTTTACGAGTTTTCCCTTCTACAACTCTAAGCTATCTAATCAGAATTAAAAGCTACCTACTTTACATTCAATACAAATAAATGCCTCCATATTCGATAGATGAGAGCAACGCTCAAGATCTGTTTACAATCTCCAAAACATAAATGTAGATACGCTCCCCCAACTATTATATTAGTGCTACTCTATTCAAATTTAAAACATTTTCGAAATGTGCGCTGGTGCGTTTCCAGTTGTCTTTGCCTTTGCGCTTGCTTCGCTGGCTGCTTACGCATCATACTCCCTTGGCTGAAAAAATTCATGAACTCCTGTTCATGAGCTCCTGCACCGTCTATCCATGTCTTTGGATATCTTCTTCGCTCTCCCAACTGGCATCTTCATTCGGATGTCTTTTCCATTTGACCAAATATTCAAAGTATGTCTTTCTTCGGGTTTTCTTTCCAACTCTCTGGTCAATTATCTTTTCCATCTGTAGCTTTTCAGCTACATGAAATTGTTTAATCCATTGAACTTATTTTTTATTCTCCTCTGCTCCCGTTTCATCAGCTCTGTAAGGATATTGATCTTCTATGTTGAATATGGGTGATATTCCTACCCCATTTGGTAATCCAATCTCAGAAGCGTTTGCCTCAAACTTTCTTATGATTTTACACGGCCCAATTTTCTTCATCTTCAGCTTGTTGTATGTTCCTCTTGGGAACCTTTCTTTTCTGAGATGCACCAAAACCAAATCACCTACTTCAAATTAAAGTTCTCTCATGTGCTAATTTGCTCTGCGCTTGTATTCTTGGTTGGAATTTTGCAATCGCTCCCTGATCTTGTTGTGGAGTTCTTACATCTCTGCTGCAAAATCCTCTGTGCTAGCACTTCTGAATTCATTCTACTCCAAGTCTCTCAACTCAGATACTCCTCTTGGTTGCATTCCATACATGATCTGGAATGGACTTTGTCTTGTACTCTTGTTTGGTGAATCATTATATGCAAATTTCGCTTGTGGTAGAATCTGATCCCACTGACTGTGATGTTCAACCACCAAACTCCTTAATAAATCTCCCAAGCTTCAGTTTACTACCTCAGTTTGTCCATCCGTCTGAGGATGATATGCTAAGCTAAAAGATAAATTAGTCCCCAGCTTTTTCCATAGGGTCCTCCAAAAATGACCAACAAATTTGGTATCCTTGTTCGATACAAAACTCTTGGGTAAGTTGTGAAGTCTATCAACTTCTTTGAAAAACAAATTTTCAATGTGAGTTGCATCACTGGTTTTCTAACATGGAATGAAATGTTCCATTTTGGAAAATCTATCGACTACCACAAATATTGAGTCACACCCTCTTTGCGTCCTTGGCAGTCCTAACACAAAATCCATACTTACCGCATCCCATGGCCTCTCTGGTACTGGCAATGGCTGATACAACCCTGTATTTTGTCTCTTTCCCTTCGCATCCTGGCAAATTTTGCACTTATTCACGAACCTCTTGACATCTGTTCTCATCTCTGGCCAATAATATGAGCCATTTAGTTGCGCAAATGTCTTTTCATGGCCAAAATGTCCAACCAATCCTCCACTGTGATTTTCCTTTAGAAGGTTCTCTCTCATAGAACTCTTCAGAATACACAATTGATTACCCCTGAACAATAGTCCATTCTGAATCATATATTCAGTCCATTGGCTCTTGTCTTTGAGAACTGGATTCTCACATGCTTCATAGACTTCTTTGAAATCTGCATCATCTTTGTACATTTCCTTGAGGTTATCAAAACCTAAGGTCTTTACTCTGAACTCCTGTAGAATCAAACATTTTCTGCTCAAAGCATCAACAACTTTGTTAGCAGTTCCAGAAATATGCTTTATAACAAAACTAAAATTATGCATGTATTCAACCCATTTTGCATGCTTCTATTCAATTTTTCCTGTCGAGTTATGAATTGTAATGCATGGTTGTCGCTATACAAGACAAAATCTTTCGGAACCAAGTAATGTCTCCATTTTTTCAACGCCTGTATGACTACATAAAATTCCTTGTCATACGTGGAATATTTCAGCTTTGCATCGTTCAACTTCTTACTGAAGTATGCAATCGGCATGTTGTCTTGGCTTAAGACTGCTCCAATTGCGAATCCACTAGCATCACATCTCACTTGGAATGTCTTGTTGAAATCTGGCAAAACCAGAATTGGTTGTCCAGTTATCTTCTCTTTCAACAACTTGAAACTCTTCTCTACTTCCTCTGTCCAATGAAAATATTTGTATCTTTTCTTGACTATGTCCAGCATTGGTGCATATATTCCACTAAGATTTCTAATGAACTTCCTGTAAAAACTATCCAATCCATGGAAGCTTCGAACTTCAAAGATACTTTTCGGTGATGGCCAATCCTTGATTGCTTTCACTTTCTCAGGATCCATCTTCAATTCATTCGAAGAGATTACAAAACCCAAATAAATGAGTTATGTCTTTATGAAAGACGACTTCTTCAAATTAATCAACAATTTCTCTTGTTGTAATCTCCTCGTCATTGCAACTAAATGCTTCAGATGTTCTTCTTCAGTCTTACTGAAGATCAGTATATCATCAAGATATACGATTACAAACTTTCCGATGAAATCTTTCAAGACTTCGTTCATCAGCCTCATAAAAGTACTGGTCGCATTCGTCAAACCAAATGGCATGGCAAGCCATTCATACAATCCTTCATTTGTTTTGAATGTTCTCTTCCATTCATCACCTTCCCTCATTCTAATCTGATGATACCTTCTTTTCAAATCAATCTTCGAAAAAAACTTTGCTCCACTCAAGCAATCCATCAAGTCATCCATCCTAGGTAAAGGAAATATGTACCTGATGGTGATTTTGTTTATAACTCTCGATTCTGTACACATTCTCCAACCACCATCTTTCTTTGGGCTTAACACTGTAGGTACAATGCATGGACTCAAGCTTCCTCTAACCAATCCTTTGTCCATCGAATCCTAGACTTTCTTCTTAACTTCTTCATTCTCCTATGGCGTCAATCTGTACGTTTCTTTGTTTGGTAAACTCACTTTAGGTATAAGATCAATATGATGACTTATTCTCCTAATGGGCGGAAACGAACAAGGTAATTCGTCCACCACTATATCAACAAACTCCTCTAGTAGTTCCTGAATTTCTTCTGGTAGATCATCTATCTTGGTACTGGTCAGAATGACTCTAGGCTTTCTTACGACAACAAACTGCATGTCTTCTTCCTTCTTGACTTCATCAAGAAGTTCATTCCCACTCATGAGAAGTATAGTATTGTTGGCTTCTTCTTTCACCTCCTTGTCTCTAATTGGCAGTGGCATATGCATTCTACCATTATTTTCCAAGGTGTATGTTTTCCTTCTCCCATCATGAACAACAATTTTGTCATACTGCCACGCCCCCCCAACAAAAGATGACAGACATCCATGGGAATAACATCACACAGGATCTCATCATTATATCCCCCTATTTTAAATTCAACTAGACATTGTTTAGTGACAATTACCTGATGTCCTCGTTGTAACCACGAGACTTTGTATGGGCTCAGATGTGCAACAGTCTCCAATTCCAACTTCTTCACCATCTCTGTGGATACTAGATTATTTGTGCTTCCACTATCCACTATTACCTTGCATACTCTATCCTTGGTCTTGCAAGTAGTTATGAAAAAACTGTTTCTTTGGAATGGATTCTCTATCTCCTTCTCTGGCTTCAAGAGAATTTTCTGCATCATTAAGGATCTTCCGCCTTCTGCATCTTCTGCTTCAACATTTTGCTTCTGTGCTTCTGAAATGTGAGCTTCGCCTCCATCCTTTTTTCTATCAGGGAATTCGAAGTATTTATGTCCGATCTTTCCACAGGCAAAACATTTTATCTCACCTCCTCTGCCTCTTCCTCTTCCTCTTGCTTGCGGAAAAGTACTTCTATCGACATATTGTCCTCCCTGTGAACTTCCTCCTCTTTCAAGGTGAGTACGAGGTTTCTTTTCTTCCTCCTTCGACTTCTGAGTCCTGTCCTGGGCAATTGCTTTGCCTCTGCTCTGACTTCGACCTCGACCTCTTTGATCTTGCTTTCGGGCTAATTTCTCTTCAGCCTTTAGAGCCATTTGATAAGCATCTTTGACATTTCTGATTTTTATCATGCTTATTTCATCTTGAATGTCATATCTCAGACCATTCATGTATCTGGCAACCTTTTCATCATCACTTTCTCGATGACCTGCTCTGATGTTGAGCCTGTAAAACTCTTCAGTGTACTCCTTCACTACCATCATCTTCTGTCTCAAGTTTTGCATTCTTCGAAAAAGATTGATTTGGTAATCTCTGGGTATAAACTTGGCTTTCATTTTTGCAACCATCCTATCCTAGCTTTTGATTCTTTGTTTGCCTTTGCAACACCTATCAGCCTGCAGTTCATCCCACCACAGTACTGCATGCCCTTTAGGTCTAGTGACTGCATGTTTAACTTTCTTATCTTCCTCAACATCCTCATAGTCGAAGTATTTATCCAGAGCTCTAAACCAATCTAGCAACTCTTCAACGTCTAAGTTGCCTTCATACAATGGAATGTCTAGTTTTTCTCTAGTACCTATCCTTGCAATAGCTCTGAATAGACGTTCTTCTACAACGTCCTCGACTACGACTTCTTCTTTAGTGCCAACCTCATTTTCTCTTTCAGCTTCACTGACATCTCCAACGTCAGTTGTCCGTCTCTGTGTTGTCTCCATAACATCTAATCGAGCACAGAGTTCTCTCATTTCCCTTTCCACTGTTGGATCAGGCATTAGTCTTTCTCTCCTTCTTGGCGGCATTGTTCAAATCCATCCCTCATAGAATCTAAATCATGACTTGCCTTCTATCTCCTTTTTACCTACAGAAAAAAAATTATTGTAGGCTCTGATACCACTCTGACGCAGCACCCCCTGCCTCAACAGGTTCTGCGCGACCTCCCGGTCTTAGGATCATTCCTTGTCTTCCCCTTGAGTTGAATTGACTCTTTGATTTCCTGCAGAAATATCTAACATGCACTAGTGTGCATCCATAGGTCCTTATGAGTTACCCCTGTGCAAGCAAGCACTAAGTGCCAACCCTCTCCCTCGTGATCGCGGATATGACCACAACTTCTACCCAAACGGGTATTTCGGCTTTTGTGACTTTGCGATTCCAAACATGAGCCCCCTTGACTCAACAATCCCCGAAACCCGAAAAGGCCAACGAGGATTTGATTCCTTCTTTGACTTTTCCCTGATGTAACACCTGACTATGAGTTGGGGCCTAGTCTTTTCGGCAACCGAGATTTCGCGTATCTACATTTTTCTATGAAATGACTCCTTTCGATGACCTCCGAAACCAAGACAACCCCTTGCCACTGATCATTGGCTCTCCATTTCTCGTGATATGACGTTCCTAGTTCTTTCGGGACTTTGCGAATTGGGATTTCACGACTCTTGACTCCAAGTCACAACCCTCTCCACTTCCCGAATTCCAAAACGATGAAATTCAAGGACGTGAGATTAATGACCCTCATTGATCCAAATCCAATGACCACTATTCCTCCTGAGCTTATGAGTGATGAGAAACATTCGACCTAAATCTCTCCACTATGCTTGCAAGATCCAACGGTCCATGGAAAATCGACGCTTCTCCTTGAGGCGACTCCACCGTCCATTCCAGCTTTTGATATTCCTCCACTGAACGTTCTGGTGTCAAGTCTTCTGAGCTTCCTTCCTGTTGAGTAACTTCGCCACTCACCTTCCATTGAACTCTTCAAGGTTCTTTCCCTCTTGATATTTATGTCGTAAACTCAAGGATTCAACGGGTTCCTACACACACTCCTTGCGGCATTCGCAAATAACCTCTGGTTATCTGATCCTTCGACTCTGTGCACTCCTTGCAACAACAGTCCTTAAACCTTCCTCCTCAGTTGATAAAGTTTAATACTTCAATCCACCTACGCATGCCTTGCACGAATCTGTGCTATCTCTGCACTTCTGCTGGTATGAGGACAACGGTATCTCTCCTGAACTTTCTGAGATAAAAATCAAAACTTCATCGACGCACACCTTGCGGACATTCACTTCACTCTTCGCAGGATTTATCAGGAAGAGAAACAATTGGAACTCATTCTTCTCTCCTCACAGATTTCATATATTCAACATGAATTCAAGAGTATTCATACACACATAACATTGAAATAAATGCATAAAAGAGAAACAAAACACTGTAAACATACCATTCAACAGATGTAAACAGTAAGCATAATAACACCATGAAATTGAGTCAAAGCATTCTCATATTAACTCAAGTGTTCCTGTACATGGATTCTTCTCTGTGCTCTTTCTCTCTACAACTCTACCGCTTACTCAACTAATACAATTGGGAATCATACAATGATACAAGCGAGGGTGTCTTTTACGAGTTTTCCCTCCTACAAATCTAAGCTATCTAATCAGAATTAAAAGCTACCTACTTTACATTCAATACAAATAAATGCCTCCATATTTGGCATATGAGAGAAATGCTCAAGATCTGTTTACAATCTCCAAAACATAAATGTAGATACGCTCCCCTAGCTATTACATTAATGCTTCTCTATTCAAATTTAAAACATTTTCGAAATGTGCGCTGGTGCGTTTCCAGCTGTCTTTGCCTTTGCGCTTGCTTTGCTGGCTGCTTACGATGCTCCTGCATCATATGGGCTTACCATCCCCGCGCGCTTTGTTAGACCCCCAAAATCTAGCCTATGGTTAAGCCCCATGGTCGGTGGGCTAGCCCAACTGACCGAGGCTTAACCCCTTACCTCTACCATGTGTATATTCTAAGTGCTAGAAGTGTGGAACCCCGAGTCACATGGTCGAGGTTTTCATAACCAAGGGCTAATTAATAGCGATAACCCCCCGTGCTATGGTATATCTCTGGTCATGTAGAAGAGTCGTATGATGGCGTGTTCGTTGGGGGCTGGGGCTAGGCCCAACCCCTTTTCTCTGTCGAAACAACATAACACTCAACTTAAATATAAATTTTATTCCATAGCTAATAAGTGTTGAAATAATGTAACTGCGAAGAGCATTCTTATTAGTATTGGATTAAATCCCCATTGCGGATTAATCATGTCATTATTATT
>SNQJ01S0004737.1:42209-61640 GCA_010110895.2 Picea sitchensis
GAGAGAGAGAAAAGGGACCCTTCATCTTCATATTTTCAGGAAAGTGCATCCACAACCACATTGTCTTTTCCTTTCTTGTAAATAATCTCATAATCATATCCAAAGAGCTTAGTCACCCATTTTTGTTTCTCTGGGGAGGAGATGCGTTGTTCCATAAAATACTTGAGGCTTTGATGATCTGTCTTAATTTGGAAGCGTTGCCCCAATAGATAAGGGCACCAAAGATCAACGACATGTAGAATAGCCAACATTTCCTTTTCATAGATTGATTTGCCCAAATTTCGTTCAGACAGTTGTCTGCTGGTAAAGTCCGACCCTCTTGCATAAGGACAACGCCAATTCATTTCCTTGAAGCATCACATTCCAGGACAAAGGTCTTTGTGAAATCAGGAAGTGCCAGGACTGGAGTGGTGCACATGGCCATCTTCAAGGTTTGAAAATCCTGAGCAGCTGCTGGACTTCAAGTGAAAGAATTATTTTTAAGGAGTGCAGTGAGAGGGGCCACAATCTTTCCATCATTCTTAACAAACTTGAGATAATAACCTATTAAGCCCAGAAATCCACACAATATTTTGAGAGTCTTTGGGTGAGGCCAGTCTTGCATAGCTTCAATCTTTTTAGGATCCACCCCGACGCCATGCTTTCCAACAAGATGACCCAAGTACTTGACTTCTGAGGCGCCAAAAGCACATTTAGATTGTTTCAGGAAAAGTTGGTGCCGAGAGAGTAGATGGAGAACTCGATCCACTTGAGCAAGATGGTATGTCCAGGTTTTTCTATAGATGAGGATATCATCAAAGAAAACTAAGACAAAATGATGGAAAAAAGGACGAAAGACATGATTCAAGAGGCTTTGGAAAGTGGAGGGAGCATTACACAAACCAAAGGGCATGACCAAGAACTCATAGTGGCCCTCATGAGTTCTAAAGGAAATCTTAGGAATGTCTGCCTATTTCATACGGATCTCATGGTAGCCAGAACGAAGATCAAGTTTATTAAAGAACTGGGCGCCACTCAATTCATCCAAGAGGTCATCAATGACAAGAATGGGAAATTTGTCTTTAATGGTGAGTTTGTTGAGGGTGTGGAAATCAGGACACATGCACAAGGAACCTTCTTTCTTCATGACCATGACCATAGGAGAAGAGTAGGGGCTCATACTAGGGTGGATAACACCTCCGTTAAGCAGTTCTTGAACCATTTTCCCAATTTCAATTTTTTGGGAAAAGGCGTGACGATGGGGACAAATATTGGGAGGAAGGCTTCCTGGGGCAAGGGGAATGGAATGATCATGAACACCATGGGAAGGAGGGAGTCCCTGGGGAGTGGAAAAACCCACTTTATGTTTAGAGAGGATGGATTGGAGGTCTTGTGGCACAGAGGGTGTCTTAGTTGCTTGTATGGCATGGAGTTGGGAAATAATGCCCGAATGACCTTTTTTGAGCAGCTTTTCCATGTGATGGGAACTAATGATCTCAGGGGAACCAACGGTGATGCCTTGGAACTTATATTGTTGGCCCTCCTGGTCGAATTGCATGGTTAATTCCTTAAAATCCATGAGAATGGGACCCAAATTCCTTATCCAGTCTGCACCCAACACAATGTCACAACCACCCATGTCGATAGCAAACATATGAGATTTCAGGTGGTAGTCACCAATTTGGAGACACACATTTTCACAACGCCCTCCACATTTCATGGACCCACCATTGACAATCATGATTTGGAAATTATTGATTGCACGGATATAGCAATTAGTTTCTCGGGCAATGCGGTGATGAATAAAATTATGGGTGCTGCCACTATCAACAAGAATGGTGGCCTTCCTATGCTTGATGTAGCTAATTATTTTGAGGGTTTGGGGAGCAGAGAAGCCCGTGAGAGCATTTAGGGAAATGACTGGTTCTACTTCGGGAGGGTCTGAGGGAGGGGTAATGTTGGTGGGTTCCGGTGACTCAGACACAAGGGGAGCTTCCACATCCTCTTTTGAAACATCCTCCGAGATGGCCATAAAAAGATTTTTTTCCTTACACTTGTGTCCCGGAAAATATTTGTCATCACAATTATAACAAAGGCCTTTGAGTTGGCGTTCAACCATTTCGGGCCTGGTCAATTTTTGGATCTTTAGTGGAGTAGAAGGAGCAGTGAGATTTACTGGTTTAGTGCGAGGAATAAAGGAGGGTTTCCGGTTTTGAGAAGAGATAACCTGTTGTGCTTCCTTAGCTCGTTTAGTAGCCTCCACCCAACTCTGAGGCCAAGCCATGAGGACATGGGCATGAATCTCATCCTTGAGGCCACTGATAAAACATTCTCGAAAAAAAGCATCAGACATGCCCTCTGTATGAAAAGCTAGTCGCTCAAAAGTAGCTATAAAGTATTCCACTGTGCCATATTGTTTCAACTTTGTCAAACGGCCTAAATGGTTGGTGTTAGTGTCAAAGCGTTCATAAAGCTCTGCCACAAAGTGTGTCCAAGCAACATACCCTTGACGGGCAATTTTTCTCCATTTCCACCATTGCCAACATTCTTGATCTAGATGGAGAACACCATACCGAAGTTTGGACAAGTCATCAGTAATTTCGTACAAAGAGAAATAATGTTCCATTTGAGTTACCCAACCAGTGGGATCCGAGCCATCAAATTTGGTCACATCCACCCGCGGAAGGCATAGGTCACGCTGAAAGTGATGGGGCTGAAAATTATGGGAATGAGAGGAATTTTCAACTTCTGTATGCAAAGGTGGGTCAGATAAAGGGGGATCTGCAGGGATATGCATCTTGGTGCAGATCATCGAAGCGATAGATTCAAGCTGGGTAGTCATGTCTTGTTTGAGACCTTCTTTGAGTTTCGCGATTGAGGTGGTGATGGAGGAATGCATGGTTTTATTGATGGTGGAAATATTGGCACTGAGTTGTCTCACTTCTTGTTGGGTCTTTGTGAAATTAGATTGCAAGGTATTGAAGCGAGCTTCCAAGTCTTGGCTACGGGTATGGGCCATGATGACGAGGGAACTGAAGAGGGGCGGGTGGGGTAAAATTTTTTGCTGAAAAATGATATGTATGAATGTGTTAAGGGTGAAGAGATGAATCTAATGGAATATGTCTCAAATAATGGTGCAAAAAATTCTAGACTTTTTTTTTTACACCTGCGGAATTATACTCCGGTCTGAAGAATACTGCAGTGATGAAATTCCCAAATGCTTAACCAGGAATAAATGTGTAGTGATTTGGCAACTTGAACACAGTTGCGCGATAATAGATCTTGTCTGTTTTATTTTTTGTTTTCGTCCCCAAGGGTTAGGTATTCAAGGGTTCTATAGACAAGGGTTTTCCTTGTGCTATAGCTCTATGATATACATGCGAGGTCCAACAATAGTACTCGACCCAATATCTCAACGAACCAAATAAGGAGGCTAGACCGTTCCCTTAGCCATACTACCCGACTACCCGACTACCTAGGTACTAGAGAGTATCTTCTTGAGTGTTGTTCTCGGTGACACTATAGCAGTTAGGTGACCGATCAATTTATCTAAAGAGGGCTTCAAGAAATCTAGGTCGATTCATATACATGTATTGTCTGATGCACTACCACTCGAAGGGGTACCAACAGGGGTTACAAGGGTGGCCAACATATGTGCACTTAAGTACCATTTGTATTTCCTGCGTGTATGAATCCATCAACTGCGGGTTTATGCGTGTAACGACATATCTCTGTAGCCTAAAGACGTCAAAATATGTCTCTACCCTGAAAAAAATTTACCCACAATTTTCTGTCGAGGAAAGTGCTTTGATACCACTTGTAATATTCCAGATATAAAAAGTATGCAGAACAAAAATAAAATGATAGAAATGGCAAATGAACAACAATATAACCATAACAACACCATAATAATATTGAAATGATAACAAAATAACAGCAGAAAGAGCACTTCGATTACTGAGAGAAATGTTCACTTGCGTCTTCGAGGGGGCAACCTCCAGTCGAGCAGAGCTCTATTACAATAATATCCAAGACAACAGTTCTCATACCCTCGAATCCTATTTATACTAAATAAGTCTATCAAAAGAACCATCTAGAGGAAGATCCTTCTAGAAGCAGAAGCTTCTATTAGGTCTTCTTACATTCGACTTATTCTTCCTTATTGCTAAGCCTTATTAATATTGACCTTTATTACATCGGAATATATTATTCTACCTACGTGAGGGGTTAGGTCCCTAATACTCCTTAGCAAGAAACCCACACAACCCAACTTATATGACTGTGAAAAACATCAATATCATGCATCCCAACATTTTTCCAAGCCTCGTGAGAGGAACCCATTTGTAGATGCATGAGCCGATGTCTAAGCAAATCACGAGAGGAATTTTATACACCACAACACTACATAAGCCCCTTTTACCGAGGATTGGCTATTGACCAAATGATGTGTTTACAAAAAAGTATATCTAGTGTATCTGCCCAATGCCAAATACCTAACACTTAGAATTTGAGGAAAACCTCGATTCGAAGAATTTCAAGGAAAACCGCAGTGACATTGTGAATATTATTCTTGAAATTGTCCTATAAATCCCTAAATAAAATCTATGAGGAAAATTATTCATGTAAAACCCTAATACGATACCAGAAAATGAGACGAAATAATTCTAAACATCCTTTGATTGTAGAAATCTAGGCAAAATGCTTCTAGACAATCTCCATTCCAAAAAGGTAAGGAGAATCAGGGGCTCGATGATGAATTTTGAAGGGAGAAACCTATTCACATATGTTCCCTTTGTATTTTTGGATGGGCTAGTTAACTCACATATAAAAAAATTATTTAATTTTGGGGCTAAACATTCTAAAACACCATTATGATAAATATTCGCCCCATGAAAATTTTAAACCTTGTTATTTCACCCATGGACAAAATTTCACCCCTAAAATCACCCATACGAAAAAATGAGCAGGAATTTGAGTTTTTATGTTTATAAAGGAAAACCCTATTCATTCTTTTATTTGTTTGCCAAAATTTAGAAAGGAGATTTGTGCAACAAAGATTTATCAGGAAAGACTTCGGAGTGGGTGGATTATTTTGAAGAGCCAAATTCGAGGGGATTACTATAGATCACATATAAAATTGCAGAGGAGAAATTTTAGGTATATTCATTCTATTAATCATATTAATTATTCTCCTATTTGATTCAAACCATTTTCAATGCATTCCCAAAAAACAAAATGGTTTCGTAGTTACCTTTAGTATTGGAAGCCATGATTTCCTCACTGTTTTTTTGCTTTCTCTTTCTATATTTCACAAGAAGATTTTTTTTATAGGGTTTGTTTATTTGTATATGAGTGTTTCCTATCTATTGCAATGAAACCACTCATTGCACTGGATCCCATATTGTCCTATCGTCGTTTTTTTTTTTAAACGCCTTCATGGTGACTGGTGCACTTTGTACCTAGTAAGAGCACTATGTACCCCACTATTCTTCTTATTGTCCCCAAAGAGTTCAAAGCCCATATCTTCCACCTCCTTATCCCATAAGTGCCCAAGATTGGATTGGAGATATTACCCTCCCCTATACTAATATAGCTAAATTTTGAATTCAAGGGGGACCAAGCCTTATAACTACTCAAATTTGGTTAATATCCATGGGTTGACTCTTGGGTATTGTCTTTGGAATTGAAAGAGGAGGGGATAATAGTGTGAAACTTACTTAGAAAAAAATATGCCTATATTTGGGGAGAGTGAATCCAACCTGCCTTCTTCTCTGTAGAACCCAATTCCTTCTACTCATTGACCTTCAAGTTAGATAAGTTCAATACTTATTTGCTAACTTCCAACACCTTCCTTGCCTTAACCTCTACACTGGATTTTCCTTTATCTATCAACATGGTGACCTCCTTATCTTGAAGTCCTTCATCTAGATTTCCTTTCTCTAAAACAAATTGAACCTTATCAAAGGCCCCATCTGCATGTTTCACTAGCTTAGGTGAACCTAATTCCTTCTTCTACCATATTTTCTTCATCATCTTCAATGCCCAATCAATTGCTAGATGCTCGTAAACATGTCATATCACACAATGAAAAGGCATTCCATGTAGTCAAGGACTTGGCAGTGCTGCCTTCCCTTCATTTCAATCAAATGTCTTTTGCTATTTCATCTTTGAGATTCACCTTGACCAAAATTCCAAAGGCAAGCTGGGAAGCTTTACTCAAATCGCTTGTAGAGACAATATTTCAAGACATGGCTGGAAGCACAAGCTTCATTTTTAAAAAGTAATGGAGAATGTCCCCACATTCATCAAGTATTCAATATTTGTTGAGCATCCTCCATCTTGAAATTGAAAGTAAGCCTATGATGAATTGACAAATGAAGCATTGGAACATACCCTAGAACTGATGTCCACATAATCTTCATCCACTCCTTCACTGGTTTCTCCAAGAATTTGTCCTCAAAGAACTTGCTTGTTAGTGCTTGATGCACTGGTTCAACCACTTGATGCATCCTTACATCTTCTCTAAGTACCAAATTGACTCTTTGTATTCATTGCTTCACAGACTTCTTCCCTTTTCCACCTTTGTTGGCCTTCTCTTCACCTCTTTCCTTCCCACCACTATTTTCCAATAGAGAAACAACTAACATTCCCTCAACCCTAGCATTGGCCTATCTTTACAAGACTAGGTCAAGCTTGGGGTCCCCTTCTAGGAGCTTGATAATGGAGCCTATAAAGTTCAAAAACTTAAAATCTCTTTCCAACACAGGGTTTCTAACAACTCAATTCACCACTTTGCTTAAGGAGGAAGATGAGGGTTGAAAGTTCAATGCTCATTGGGATTAAACTCTTGTCCATTCGGTAGTCTCATCGCCCTACACTCGTACCTTCGAATTGATTGACCCATTATGAATTCTGACACCATTACAAATGTTCCTCCCATAGCTGGCCTAAATTGCGCACTATTGCATCGATGATTAAAAGTATCAAAACCATCATGTGAAAACAAAATGTCACCACTCCCATGACCCTTTGCCCCTTGTGCATCACCTAGGGAGAAAGGACCCTTAGTGAAAATGGCTTGCCCTTCTAGCGGGTCTTCAAAATAGCCTATTAGTTTTTCAATGTCTTCAAACCCGTGGAACCCTAACCCTCATTCCACCATTTATCAGGTGATGTTTAATGTCTTTCAATAGCTTTTACGACTTTCCTTCCAGGACTATAAAATCTTCTTTCCCCTATAAGAGTCGATCTAATCTTATAGCACTTTCTTCTAGTTAAAGTGAGAATCAATCTAAAACATTGATCGAATTTTGGACACTTCTAAATTGATTCAAAATAAGGCAAAATTTTGTACAATTAAATTGATTGAAAACCTGACAAAAGTCCTACATATATCATTCCCATACACAAAATTTTAAACATGGTGACTAGGCTCATACCTAAACTTTCATATATCATTCCCATATACAAAATTTTAAACATGGTGACTAGGCTCATACCTAAACTTTCAATCAAATTCTTGTCCAATTTAAAGTTAGAAAGAAATCAAATTTATAACAATAATCTTTTTGCTACCAGATTATCTTATTCCCAACCCTCTTCCTCCAAATGCTGCCTCCGTTTTGATATGAAATGCTTGGGAAATGTATCTAAATTTTGTGTTTTATGTGACCATTGGATACATTTCCTTACACATCCAAGAAAACTTGAGCATTCCTCCGCTAGCAACAGCAACATCTGGTTCTACTCATTTTTGCATCTCTGCCTATGCCACAGGGTTGGTCAGAATGGGAAATATTACATAGCAAAGCAACACTTGCTATGGCAATCTTACTACCATTATCGCATCAGAAGAAGAAGAAGGTGATGCTGACGACGCTATGCTCCGTGAACCCAATTCTTGTCGTCGAGAACAGAACGCAGTCCAATGCTAGCAATATCTCCCCAACAAATCTCAGATCTTTGTGTGACCAGGGCCGACTGAGAGAGGCACTCGATACTCTACATCTTGTCGACAGCCTATTCAACTCTCCTGCTTACGTTTTGCTCTTGCAGGCCTGCATCAAGAAAAAAGCCTTGGCCGAAGCTAAATTGATCCATGCCCACATCAATCAGACGGGGTTTGTGCCAGACAGGTATTTACTGCACACGCTCATGAACATGTATGCCAAGTGCCGAAGACTGGTGGACGCTCGCAGAGTTTTCGATCAAATGCCTGTGCGGGACGCTTTCTCGTGGTCCCTCATGATCGCAGCTTATGCCCGGCAAGGCCCTGCGGAGGAGGCATTGGCTTTGTTTCGCCAAATTCAACGAGCGGGTGTTCAACCCGATGTATTCATATTTGCCAGTGTAATCCCAGCGTGTTCAACACTGGACGAACTCAAGGATGTTCATAAAGAAATAATAAGCAATGGATTCCAATTGGATGTTTTTGTGGGGAGTACCCTGTTGGACATGTATGCAAAGCGTGGAAGTTTAGAGGATGCACGCGATGTGTTTGAGAAAATGCCTCAACGAGACGTCGTCTCATGGAATTCCATGATTGCAGCTTATGTCAAAGAAGGGCTCTACGAGGAGGCCCTGGAGTTGTTTTACCAGATGCAGCGAACAGGTATGTGTCCCAGTGAATTTACTTTTGCCAGTGTTCTCCCTGCTTGTGCCAACTTGACAGCGCTGGCCCAGGGTATGGAGATCCATGGAGGAATAATCAGAAGTGGAATTCAGTGTGATACATTCGTGGCAAATGCCCTTGTAGACATGTATGCTAAATGTGGAAGCATAGAGAAGGCACGTGATGTGTTTGACAGAATGCGTCAAAGAGATGTGGTGTCCTGGACATCCATGATTGCAGGGTATGCACAGCATGGTTACAGCGAGGCGGCCTTGAAACTTTTCCAGAAAATGAGGCTGGCAGGTGTGAAGCCAAACTCAAAAACTTTTGCTAGTGTCATCCCTGCATGTGCTAATTTGGCAAACCTAGAAAAAGGTATGGAGATCGATGAAGAACTAACTGGGAGTGGATATCAGTCTGATTTGGTTGTGACAAATGCCCTTATAAACATGTATGCAAAATGTGGGATCTTAGAGAAGGCACGGCAGTTATTTGATGGAATGCTTCAACGTGATGTTGTTTCCTGGACTGCAATGATTGCAGGGTATGCCTTGAATGGATGTGGCAAGGAAGCCCTCACACTCTTTCATCAAATGAAACAGTCTGGCATTAACCCAAACCATGTTACATTTGTTTGTGTTCTGACTGCATGCTGCCATGCAGGTCTGGTGGATGAGGGCCAATATCATTTCAAATGCATGAGTGAATATTATCATATCACACCTACAATGAAGCACTATACCTGCATGGTTGACCTTCTTGGTCGTGCTGGGCGGCTAGATGAAGCAGAAGAGTTTATCAGCAAAATCCCAATAAAACCCGATGCTACTGTCTGGGAGTGTTTGCTTGGTGCCTGTCGGCTTCATAATAATATAGAGCTAGGAGAACGTGTGGCAAAATACCTTTTTGAGTTGGATCCAAAAATTGATGCACCCTATGTGCTTCTCTCAAATATTTACTCTGCAGCTGGCAGGTGGGATGACATTGATAAGGTGAGGAAAATGATGAGAGACAGAGGGGTGCAAAAGACACCTGGATGCAGTTGGATTGAGATCAATAAACAGGTACATGCTTTCCTTGTAGGAAACAGGCCATATCCAGAATCAGAAAATTTACATCTTGTTGGAGAGGTTGTCCAGGGAAATGAAGATTGCAGGGTATCTTCCCAATAAAAGATTACCGTTGCAGAGCATCTTCCCAATAAAAGATTATTTAATGATGTGGACGAGGAGCTGAAAGATCAAATTCTTTGATGCCATAGCAAGATGCTGGCACTTAGGTATGGACAATTAAACCTGTACCCTGGAATTTCTATCCAAGTTATGAAAAACCTACAAGTTCGTGGCAGTTGGCACTCTACAACCAAGTTTATTTACAAGATTATAGCAGAGGAAATTGTAGTCAGAGATGCCCATCACCATCGCTGTTTCTTGAAGTACAGAATGAGTTCTTATGGGGTTTATACTTGATGAAATTTGAAGTAAGATATAAATATGGGCTACATGAGTTATCAAGAACATTGAAGTGTGTGGTGACTGTCAAAAGAGGTTCATATCCAAGATTCTTGCAGAGAAACTGTTGTGAGAGATGCCAACCTTGCAATCATTTCAAGGATGGAAAGTATTCCTGTGGGGAGGTGATGATAGTCAAAACAAGCTATAAACATTGGCTTGCATTATATAAAGATTAGGTATGCTCTCAATGTTATATCAGTTGCAAGGGACAAGGTGCTACTTCAGTCTCGGAAGTAGGGTTGGGAGAGTGAGTTTTCGAATTTGATTGGAAGAATGAATGTGGAGAACCATATTATATGCTAGACTGGCTTTATAGATCTGCAATCATTTCAAGGATGGAAGGTATTCCTGTGGGGAGGTGATGATAGGAAAAACAAGCTATAAACATTGGCTTGCATTAGATAAAGATTAGGTATACTCTCAATGTTATATCAGTTGCAAGGGACAAGGTGCTATTTCAGTCTCTGAAGTAGGGTTGGGAGAGTGAGTTTTCAAATTTGATTGGAAGAATGAATGTGGAGAACCATATTATATGCTAGACTGACTTTATAGATCTGCAGTTGGAGCATATTGTATTTGTGTAACATACAAAGAGATAAATGTGGTAGCTGACAATTTATGATATTCAAAGCAAACAATTCTACATGTTAGGTATTTTCTACTGTTACTTGTTGGTTATTTTGAATAAGATGGACCATGAGGGACTTAATGGGACGTGTTGAGTGGAAGAGACATGGAAGATGGGTTAACTATAGTCTTTTTGCATTGTCTTGACCCATCAAGCACAAGTATCGGGTATGATTGCAATATACAGGGCAATGTAAAACACAAAACTCTGAAGAGTCAAGAAATCATTAGCACTCATTTATCTTGATGAGGTTACTTCCAATCTTCATGTACAGTTCTAATAATTAATTTCAGAATTACAACATTTTAACTAGCCCAAAAATTATGGGCATTAAGTGAGACCATTCAGTTAGATTGGAGAAGACTGATACATTTTGTATTTTTTTTCAAGGAAAACATTGTGGGGAAATCCTCAGGAACTTCCCTACATTTCACAGTACCCAGTGTAAACATGTCGGCACTGATTACAGCACCTGACCCAGCAGGGACATTGAGTGAGGCAGGCAATAGAGGCAGCCAGCCTGGGGAATCAACCAAGACCTCTTGCTTGAAGCTCAAAGTCTCAACCACTTGAGCTAGCCCAGCAGTTTTAGTTATGATTTACATATATTGATCTGATGCAATTACTTATTTGTGCATTAACCACAAAGTCATCATCATTGCTTGGAGATTCAACTGTGGACTGTTGCTAAGAGTCAATTTGCAATATATTTTCTTGAGGATTTATTCATTGGCCTTGTGGGCCACATGAGGTATTTGAACGTTTGTCATTAACTCTGTATACATTATATTCATTACTAATTGGAGCTCCGACTGTGGCACCTTCTTGAGAATTAAGTGCACAATTTTTTCTTCTTTGAGATTAATAACTAAGAAGATAGATCTGTACTTAATTTGTGTAGACTTTTACTGAATTTATCTGGATATTCAATTTGACAGTTAGATATGGAAAGCACCTTTGAAATATTATGCGTGCAAACTTTTCGAGCCCAACAATATAGCTAGCTTGTGTCACACCATCCGGCCTAGGCAGTGCCCACCTGGGGTGCAGCACATCCAGGGGTGGCTAAGGCAATGCTGGCCAACCCAAGGTGTAGATGGACGAAGGCAATGATTTAATTAGATGGATAGCATGGCCTGGCAAAACTTGGACAAGATGGGCGTGACCAACCAAGGCAGGTTGACTAAGCTAACCATGGAAGAGACGAGCTCGACTGGCCAAGGCAGGGCTGACAAAGGCAAGCATGGATAAGGCAAACATCTCTTTCGTGTAATCATGTTGTCTTCCCTATTCTCAAATTTTCGCTCAAAGTTCTTTACATTAATATTGAAATAAAAATTATAAGGCTTGAGATCAAAATAGTTGTCCTGAACAAAGATCAAGGAATTTCTACTATCACTATTCTGCAAGAGCCAGAGTATCTACCATTATTACTGACTACTCAATGTTGCTCCTAAAGACTCAATTTAGACATAAGATACATACACAACTAATTTACACAAAAGAAATGCCAAGATACTAAATGACACGACACTGTTAACACCAGATTTTGCCGAAGCAAAATCTGTGTTAAATTCAGCACTTTTAACCCCTAAACCTGTACATGAACAAAAGATGATTTCAGATCAAATTTTAGGGACATTTTTCAGACTTGTACCTGAACGGAAAAGAGTATTTTCATGAAAGCTTTATGGGCACACTCAAGAAAGATTCTTAACTGCTGAATGCTGCAATTAGAAAAGATGATTCACTGTTTTTCTGCTGAATGCTGCAATTAGAAAAGATGATTCACTGTTTTTGATCCGTCCTTGCTTCTGTTTTCAAACCTGTATCAGCAACATTTGCTATCAGCACGGTGCATTGAGTATACTGTTGTGCTAGTTTTACCTGATGCCTCTGTCACTGTTCTTTTTTGCTGCAGGAGCAGATTCCATAGCAACAGATTCTGTGTCAACATATTCTTCAGCGGATTGGCACACTTTTCAAAACAGTCACATCTATTATGGCCAGTGTAAGGGCGTTCTTCTGAGGCTTGTTTTATGCATTTTCCGGACAGCACTAGAGGGCGCTCATGCCATCCTTTAATGATGGCCGTTAAAGCATTTTCTGGGCCATGTTTGTAGGAATTCTGACAGTCATAAAGGGTGCAGATTCCAATGCAGAATGACAGAAGATTTGGCAACTGATTTCCCCGCACTTAATCAGCATCAGATGGGGTCTCTTTCGTGGCAGCAGTTACACTCTTTTGTGGCAGCAGAATGACTCTGATTTCAAAGGAAGCTGACAGTAATTATGACAGCATGAGGGTGTTGTTCTAGGGGCTATTTTTGGACCTGTTTCATGTACAGGATGACAAGATTTTAAGGAACAATTAGACCTATTTTGACAGCTGATTTGATAGCAGCAGGGCACCTCTCTTGGGCTATTATTGGCCTCCTTTCCTCATTCCATCTTTAGGAGCTTACATTATAACCTCCTTGGTCATTCCAGAAGAGCTGCTGGAGAGTAGGATCATTTTATTTATTTGTGGTTCTTGGGCTTCTCCCATCTCCTCCATCTTTCTTCCTTCTCTTCTCTTTCTTGTCTTCGTGAGGAATTTGCAGCAGCAATGGAGAATAGTTGTATGAGTTTCGAGAATTGGTGATGCAAATTACTTCTTTTGGGCTATCTAAATATTCTTTCGTGTGGAGTGTTGTTCATTAAAATAGTTTCTAGCCGTTGGTTTTTATCGTGATAACCTTCTTAACTTGCAGAATTAGGATTTAATTAAACTATCTTGCAAATATTCTTTTCTTACTCCTCCATTCACCTAGCTGGCCAAGGTACCGGTAAATTTTATTTTATTTTATCAATCTTTTGTTCAAAGCATATCTAGGGATAACCCCATGTGGCTATCATGCACTAGCCCAAAGTGAGAGAAGTCTAGCCGAGGTGATCAGTGGGCACTGGGTTGTCTTTCTGATTGTTTCACCCAACGTTTTCTTAGGTGATCCTTCCCATATCATTGTGGACAATTTCAAGAGTTAACAGTTTTGGTGCTATTGTTGGAGTGCAAGCAAGGCTTCCCAAGATTCGTGGCTTGGGGTTACACAATATTTTGGTGAATATATTTGTGTTGCAGATCATATTATTCACTAGGTGATTCCACTAGATTCAGAGTCCACTTTTATTTGATAGTTACTGCTGCACGGTGTGTATGGTGAAACAGTTGACAACAAATGGACAGATTTAGAGATAGAAATTTCCATTTGTTGTTGCAGATGACTTGCATTTAGCAGAGGAAAGATGAATTTCTCACCAATTTTAATATTAGATTCGGCAGAACCTACATGTGGGTTCATCCATCATTCACATCGCTAGGTCATGTGGATCTATAGGTGTATATTGATGCTCTTCATCCAATCTATCATTCTCATGTACAAAGAGTGGAGCCTAAGGACTTAAGGGGGGGAACTTATGCTAATGCTCTCTCTTTGGAAAAAGGTTTTCTTGCATCATAGAAGATTTTGTTGGTGTACGGTGTGAGAGCAGCCCTTGATGACGAGGACAGATGTTACATATTCAAGCATAATGCACAGTGCAATGTTGAGGAACATGAAGTTCATCCAAAGGTCTCAAAGCATTCAAGTGTCATTTTGTCACATGATGATTCAACTCCTGAGAAGGTTTCTGGTATATCTTCTTTTTCCCTTCTTTCTATCACAGAGTTGAATGAAGTTGATAGGGGTGAAAAGATTCTTTCTATCAATGAAATTGTTCCTCTTTCTTTTGATGGTTTATTATATGATGCCCGCACTCCTAAGCCTAAGACATTGATGTCCATTAATGATCGTTCCTGAGTTGAAGATGAGATGCCTCTGCAGCGTGACACAAGGCTTCCAATGCAGGTTGAGGATGATCATTTTAGGGTACTCCCTTTCCTTCCTTTTGAGGAGCCTCATGAAGCTTTGGAAATCAGCCATGTTGAGCCTTTGATTGTTCTGATTATCACGAGGAAGAGGTGGATGAGAGGGGTTATGAGCCTCATGTTTCTGATTTTTGGTACCTTGGAGACTCTATTTATGATACCGATCACAATTAGGGAAAGTCCAACTTACATCTTGATTCATTGACTCTTTCTCGTAGTGATTGCAGATCTGATGAGGAGGTGCAACTATTTCACAAAGATTCATATTAGTGTGAGGATTTAGTACCCTTTCTTGTACCAGAGTTGCTTCATGAAGAGCATCCCACAAAGGTTATGTTATAGCTATAATCATCCTGGTATTTGTTTCTCAATCCAATCTCATTTCAATATCTACTTTTGAAAATGATCATTGCCTAGATTCAGGTTGTTATGTTAACCCCATCATGGTGTATATGGCGGACCTATTTAAGAGGTTAGCACAAAAGAGCTTGGGTTTTCATCTTTTCTTTTTGACCCATGATCATCTGGGTCATGAGTCGCAGTGAGTTGCAGGTTTACACCCTCAGATGGCCAGGTATGTGAAGGAATCGCATAGAGCAGATCTACTGCATCTTTGGTTATGTTGGGTTTTTTATTATTTTGATGAATCTTGTAAGATCATTTAGTTTCATGCCTTGTTGTATTGGCTTTTTGTAGATGTTGACTTGTACCATTGGATCCATTGACTTCGTGATTGGCTCCATTGGTTTCATGTGTATGTTGATTGGTTAGTCATGAGTCTTAGGTTTATTTTGAAGAGTCTGGTGTGTTATTAAAAAAGAGAAAAAAAAAGAAAAAGAAAAAACATATTAGGTTTGTGTTTTTAGTTTGAGTCTTTATTTCGAGTTCATTTTCAATAAGTGTCCTCACACAATAGGTCATTAGGAGTTGTCCTTTTGTAGAAGTCAATCTTGAACTTCATGTGTTGAGTGCTCTTGGGGAGCAAGGTGATTTTTGGTGCTATGTGTTGGATGTTGTTAAATTTCAGCAACCCAACACCCGACAATTTACTTCCTAGCAAATCCTTGCTGTAATAAACTTATTAAGCAGATTTTACTGAATAAAAGTATGGCTGAGTTTTAATGATCTAAGTAAATAAATCAGCAGAAACACAATAGGAAACCAAACACATCTGCACGTAATTTTTTGGGTAAATATCCCTGGAAAAACCCCTTAGGGAAAACCAATACTAAGATGATTTTATTAATATAAAATCTGGGCTCCCGTCCTGAGATAATGGCCCACCTGAGGAATAATACAAAGCAACAAAATAGCCTAGCCTATCACACCTCATGATCTGTCGTTCGATCTTGTTGGTTGCTACTCATTTGCTGCCCCTTGCTCCTTTCCTCGGGCCCTGCCCCTGCATACCTGGATGAAAGTCCTTCTCCACCCAATTCAATGAGATCTCCTATCCCACTCCGTGTGTGTCTCCTCCTCTCACTTAGGTTGCCTTTTATAATCTTGAGTTTACCCTAAATCCAAAATCCTAGATCTCCAAAGTGATCAATGGCTAGATTAAATCTCACCTTCACTTTATGATCTAATAGCTAGGATTTAATTTAACTCACTAATGCCAAATACTTATGCATTTAATTAAATTAAAATCACATTAAGTACAAAAGTACATTCACTTTAATAATCACTTTATTAAAGTGAATCTCATAATTCTTCAGAGGCATTAAGGACGACTTCCACATGTTGGACACAAAACCAATGTGGAAGTACCCGTCTGATGCTACAAACATCAACACTCCCTCTTAGCGAGGAAGGGACTTCTCGAAGAGCCACCAAGAACTGGTTCTCCCTTCGACCTTGGCACAATGTCGCACATCATCTTGCACACTGGCATCCCTTCAACCCTATTGGTCAGCTGCTCCATGGACACCAGAAGTCTCAGAATCGAATATGCTACACATTGGTGCCCTGAAGTATGGACACTTCTTCGGAGGCCTGCTCTCCTCCTTTGTACTCCTAGGAGCCTCCTGCTCCTGAACATCCATAAATGTCAGCTCATACCAACTAGGTCTCCTGATATAATTGGAAGGGGCTAACTCTGTCTTCCCATCTGAAGGTTGACTCCTCACATTGGAAGTCTGTGAACTTTGCTCACCCTTCAGAGCCTCCTCCTCCTCTGTCACTGACATCGATCCATGATCCAAGATCCCCTTGGATCCACCTACATGCTTGCCTTGCAACCTGTATACCTTTCCCTCTCTAACACCAAGAACTCAAGCTGAGTCTTTGTCAGATCCCTTCAGTCGAATAAGAACCCTGTTGATATTTTTGGTAGCTGCGGGAGGTATTAACCTCCACGTGTAACCTTGACAAGACTAGAATATTCTGGGAAGCAAGAGAAACCCTAAAATCCTTGGACATAAACCTAGAAGACAAGTCGGCTAAAGAGAATAATTAATATTGAGTTTCTAGGCTCCAGAGAGAGAATTCGGCCCAGACAACTAAGGAAGAGCAGTATAAATACAGGATGCCATAGCTCATTTGGACACACACAACTCGCAACTGCAGAAATTTAGTGCGCATTGCAAAAATTTAGTAAGTGTGCAAGTCTGGAGAGTAGCTGCAGTTGCAACTACTGCAACTTGTATTTTCGGTTTTAGGCTTGAACTTTCTCTTGGTTATGGTTTGGACTTTCTGCTTGGTAGGCTAGCTCTGGAGAGTGATACGCTACCTTGATTGGCTATTAGGCCTAGGGTTTGCTTCCATAATTATTCTCTGTCAAGGTTAAGGTGCTCGGGGGTGGCTTCGACCTATGGTTGTGTGACAATATTGCTATATTGTCTATGGTTAAACGAGCACACCTATTATTTCTAACAAGTTATGTGCCCACACTATCTTCGGATAGTCGAACTCCTGGAAGATAGATTGGGGGGATTTGCTCAGTTACAATTGCAGTGGCAGTGAAAGTTTTTGCTGCAACAACGAAACCCTAACCCTCTTGTTGAGGTACCTTAAGTGAAGAGATTGACCTAATTTTTGGATAGCCTAGTGCGCCCATTTTAGCACACCTACTGGTACTCAACAAGCTAAGACGTCAAGTTTGAGTTTTTGGTCAAAGTCAAAGNGAAGGGGCTTCCAACTTCAGAACATGTAAGACAAGGATTGACCTCATCCTTGCCAAGAATAAAGTATTGGATATTGTGAAAGACAAGATCATGGAACCACAAGTTGAAGCAGGAAAAGAGAAGGAACCTTAGAACGTTGCAGTTATGGAAAAGTTCAAGGACAATGGCATCAATGCTATGAGTATCATAGTGGACTCTGTAAAAGACCACTTGATACCCTACATCTCTCATCTTGACTCATCTAAGAAGATGTATGATGCCCTAACTAACCTCTTGTCAGTCATAAACATTGGACAAGTAATTAGTCTGAAGAATGAGCTTCGTGACATGAAAATGAATGATGATGATAGCATAACATCATACCTTGTGAGAATCTCTCAGTTAAGAGATCAACTACAATCTATTGAAGAAATCATTTCAGAGAAGGAATTGGTAAATATAATACTCAATGGCCTTCCCAAGACATGGGATGCTTTTGCCGCAAGCATGAACACAAGAAAGGAGTATCCCACATTTGAAGAACTTTGGACTTGCTGTTCACAAGAAGAATCAAGGATTAATGCAAAAGAGAAATCCCAAAATAAATACGAAGATCAAGCCTTCACAACAAAGTTCAAGAATTTCAGGAATAAGAAGAAGTTTGGCTTAAGGAAGAAACCAAATCAAGAAAATGATATCTCAAAGATACAATGCTTCAATTGTCGAAAATACGGTCACTACATGAACCATTGTCTTGAGTTAAAGAAAAGGAAGGAAACAAACAAAACATCTATTGTGGAAGAAAGGGAACCCTCAAAGAAGGCCAAGCAGGATAAAACAAACTTATTCTAAGTCAAGGTAACAATATTCTTCAAAGTTCTTGTACATACCATATTTACATAGTTTCTGTACATATCATGTATATCTATTTCTTAGAAGATAAGATGTTCAAGTAAAACAACACCTATGGAAGAACAACAAGATAAGGATTGCTATCACGATGACTATAAGTCAAGCAATACACATGAAAAGATGAAGTGCGTTGACAATCTTTGGTAACAATTCCCGTGGAAGCTATGTAACAACAGCCAGATAAGCCAAAATTAGAATCAAACTTGAAGAGAACTAGGAGTCAAAATAGAAAGAAGTCAACAATCAAGAGAAAATTAGAAAAAGACTTGTGACACCTTGTAGAAGGAAATAAGGATGCAAACGAAAGCATGGACTCGCTTAGATGGAGGGAGCTAATTACAGAATTCCAAAAGAAGAGCATGGATTCATGCATGAAGCAAGGATTAGGAGGGAGCTAATCCTAAATGATATGATCCATTAAGGATTATGAAGTATCTGTCCATGTTCCCATTGAAAGTAGCAGACATGATAAACAACATGTGTTCAGTTTGACTCTAGAAGAAGTCTTCTTCGAAAAGAAGCCTTAAATTATCCTTGGTTGTCCATATACATCCATGATCCTATGATGAAAGGAAGAAGTTGGAATCTTCAGGGCATATAGAAGACCCCATGAACCCAAGAACTAAAGAGAGACATGAGGAAGAACCCGAAGATTCCAAGAAAGAAAGAAAAGCAAGAACAACCAATTATTATACCGAGAATCACAAGACTACCAACTTGGTTTGAACCCACTAAGAAGCAATCAACCAAAAGAAATGGAAGTTATGATAAAGAACAAT
>SNQJ01S0004737.1:62438-73182 GCA_010110895.2 Picea sitchensis
CAGGGACAAACATTCCCTAGGGCTGACTCATTCTCTCCAGGTTGCACTATGATTAGTGTCGGAGGAATGGCCTAGTTAGGTGAATGGTCCAGGCTCAGAAATCAGTGACAATTATTCTTCTATGCTTGGGAAGAATAGTTCAGATAGCCCATGGCTGATATTTTACTTTCTGAGGGCAGATGCTCTTCCAGATCTCACATATGTGAGTGGAAGAATGGCTCAGATGACTTAGTTTGTATCATGATATTGTTTATGCAGATTGATATCAGATGATATGATTGTTGTAGAGACTGTATATCTTTGGACAATAGTTGTATGCTACTGTGGTGGATGTGTCACTGGTTAGTAGCAGTGTGCTACTGAGAGTGGTTGTGTACCACTGGATAGTAGTTGTATACTACTATGAATAGACACAATTGTGTTCTATTGAATGACATTGTTCTGATTGCCATGAAGACCATCAATAGTGTTGGAAATGGTTACCAGCTAGATGGATAGTCAGTGTGTTGGTGGACATATATTCCCTAAGCAGAAAATGGTCCAAGACAATTATTCTTCTAGGAGGTATGTCCGGATTAGAAGAATAGTTCTTGTAACCCATGGCGTGGCTTCCAACATATGTTGGAACAATTATTCTTCTAGGACGTATGTCCGGATTATAAGAATAGTTCTTGTATCACTTTGTGGAGTGAGTGACTTATTCAGCATCATGCATTATTACGCAGATGGGGTATGGCTTCGAGAGATGATGCAATTCATGCTATCAGATGATACTGAAAGTGATGATGGTGCTCGTGATATAATCATGAGATAGCCTATGTGGCTATTATGATGCTACCGGTTGAATGGTATGTTTGTGCTCAAGACCATTGCTTTCAATACCTCCCTAGCTAGGAGGGAGTGTTGATATTTTTGGTAGCTGTGAGAGGTATTAACCTCCACGTGTAACCTTGACAAGACTAGAATATTCAAGGAAGTAAGAGAAACCCTAAAAGCCTTGGACATAACCCTAGAAGACAAATCGGCTAAAGAGAATAATTAATATTGAGTTTCTAGCCTCCAGAGAGAGAAGTCGGCCCAGAGAACTAAGGTAGAGCCGTATAAATACAGGATGCTAGAACTCATTTGGACACACACAACTCGCAACTCTAGAAATTTAGTGCGTAGAGAAATTTAGTAAGTGCGCAAGTCTGGAGAGTAGCTGCAACTGCAACTTGTATTTTCGGTTTTAGGCTTGGACTTTCTCTTGGTTATGGTTTGGACTTTCTGCTTGGTAGGCTAGCTCTGGAGAGTGATACACTACCTTTATTTGCTATTAGGCCTAAGGTTTGCTTCTAGAATTATTCTCTGTCAAGGTTAAGGTGCTCGGGGGTGGCTTCGGCCTATGTTTGGGTGACAATATTGCTATATTGTCTATGGTTAAACGAGCACACCTATTATTTCCAACAAACCCAACCATCCTGGAAAGAGATGGCATATCCACTGTCCTCCATTGCTGAAACTGAGAGAAATACATCTTCCACCTCCAAAGAACCTCCTGCCTCTAGTTGGAATGTGACAGTCCCAACTCCCTTTACACAACACTTGGCATTGGTGCCAAGCTGCATATGCATATTCGAGTTCGTCTCTGACAAACTGGTGAACAACTCATGTGTCTCTATCATGTTCTCTTTACACTGAGAAAATAAATATACCCAACTCCTGCTGCCCTGCCAACTTCTCTTCTCCTTTGGACTAAACATATCTCCTTATGCAAAAAGTCCTTCTTTGCTCCATCTATGAGTCACTGACTTCAATAAATCTATCATCCCTTGATCTATAGATGAAAGTCCTTTACCCATCCAAGATCCCCTTGAGTCACAGTCTTTCCTGACTCAGACACTTGAGAAAAAGTCCTTCTTTGCTTCAAAGTGAATGAGTCAAGCAAATGATCAAAAGTTCTTCTTTGCTCCTATGTGTTCTCTTGTGGCCTAGATCTCTAGGTGAAATTCCTTCTTCACCTATCCAAGATCTCCATGTTGGTTGCTTGGACTCTCGCTCAGAATTCTGCAAGACACCCAATAGAAAATTTCTACTACCCGAACCTTGCTACCTGCCGCCCAGACCCACTGCCTGGACCTGCTACCCACAGGCTTCTGCTGTTGCCTGTGGTTTGTCTGGGGTTGCTCGAGCTTTCTGCGGTCTGCTCGAACACCCTGCATGGCATCCCCGAGTTCTCTGCAATTTCCCTCGGCTCTGCGACTGTGGTGGCTTGCTGTGGCTCTGCTCCTGGCTGTCGCGACCCCCTTTTTCTAGCCGTTGCTTTCCCAACGGCTTGTCTACGACCCTGCTGACAACTCTGCTAGCAAGTGGCTATTGCGACCGCTCTGCTGGCTAAGTCAACTGCTATTGCGTCGATTGGTTGTTTCCTGTAGCCCGAACCATCTCTGCTCTCTGCACCCAACACCCACAACCTTCTCTTCTGCTTCCCGCTTACTCTGTTGCCTCCCAGCTCCTGCGCCTCTTTCTAGCATCCCATACCTCCCGCCATCTCTGTTGTTTGGCGGCTGGTAGCTATTTGTCGCCGCTGCTGCAACCCAACGGCCCGCTCAAACCTTCTCCTCAATCACCTTTCACACCCACGTTCTCTGCAGCTTGAGCCTGCGATACCTCTGGTCAGCGTGGCCTTCTGTAGCCATGTCCCAACGCCATCTTCCACCTACACCCGCCTTCACAACTGCAACAACTGCTTCCACATGTCCATATGATTCTTCTGTAGCTGGCGCTGTACTTTGTACGATGACTGTACGTTGCTCCTTTTCCTTTAATTTTTTTTTTGTTTTATTTATCAACCTACAAAAAAAATGTGCACCTGTTTTCCCTTTTAAAACTGATCACACTATGATACCATGTTAAATTTCGGCAACCCAACACCCAACACCCAACACCCAACACCCAACAATTTACTTCCTAGTAAACCCTTGTTGTAATAAACTTATTAAGCATATTTTATTGAATAAAAACACATTGAGTTTTAAAGATCCAAGTAAATAAATCAGCGTAAGCACAATAGGAAACCAAACACATTTGCACATGTAATTTTCTGGGTAAATATCCCTGGAAAAACCCCCAAGGGAAAACCTATATTGAGATGATTTTATTAGTATAAAATCTGGGCTCCCGTCCTAGGATAATGGCCCACCTGAGGAATAATACAAAATAACAAAATAGTCTAGCCTATCACACCTCAAGATCCATCCTTCGATCTTGCTAGTTGCTACTCCTTTGTTGCCCCTAGCTCATTTCTTCAAACCCTGCCCCTGCACACTTGGATGAAATTCCTTCTCCACCCAATTCAATGAAATCATATTTCACTAGGTGTGTACTGTCTCCTCCTCTCACTTAGGCTGCCTTTTATAATCTTGAGTTTACCCTAAATCCGAAACCCTAGATCTCCAAAGTGATCAATGGTTGAAATTAAATCCCATCTTTACTTTCTGATCTAATGGCTAAGATTTAATTTAACTAATTAATTCCAAATACTTAGGCATTTAATTAAATTAAACTCACATTAATTACAAAAGTACATTCACTTTAATAATCACTTTATTAAAGTGAATCTCGAAAGTTTTGAGAGGCATTACAGATGACTTCCACATGCTAGACACAAAACCAATGTCGAAGTACCTATTTGATGCTACAAACATCAACATATGTCACTTTCAGGTTTCTTTAGCAACAAGAGTCCCAAGATTCTCAACATTGTGCACAGGATCTTGTCCCCATATGCAACCACTATTAAACCCAATATTGTTAACCCTAAAACCTGCACATGAACAAACAACAATCTCAGATAAGGTTTTAGGGAGATTTTTGAGGTTATACTTGCCTAGAAAAGAGTATTTTCATGAAATCTTTTCAAGCACACTTCCCAAGGAAGAGTCTTACCCATTGAATGCTACCATGAGAAAATATGATCTCTTTTTTTTTATCCCTCCTCGCCGTTGTTTTTAAATTTGTATCAACAACATTTTCTATCAACTGGGTGCATTGAGTAGTCTGTTGTGCTAGTTTTATCTCATGCCTCTCTCACTATTTTTTAATTCTTATTTGGAGCAACAAATTCCACTACAATAGACTCTATAACATCATATTCTTCTGCAGATTGGCACATTTTTTGAAGGGCAACTACAACAAGCACATATATTATGGGCAATGTGAGGGCAATGTTTTGAGACTTGTTTTATGCATTTTCTAGGAAGCACTAGTGGTTGCTCATTTTAGCCTCTAACAATGGTGGTTACAACCCTTTTTGGGTATTGTTTTTAGGAATTATGATAATCATACAGGGCATAGATTTCAAGGCAATACAACAACAGATTTGGCAATTGATTTGACAACAGTTAATCAACAGTAAATGGGGGAAGCAATTACACTCTTATGTGAGAACAAAATGCCACTGATTTCAGAGGAACCTGACAACAATTATGAAAACATGAGGGCATTGTTTCAAGGGCTACTTTTGGACCTTTTTCATGTGCAGGATGGCAAGTATAACCTCAGGACTTTTGGACCTTTTTCATGTGAATGATGTAAATATCTTGTATAAATTCCTAGTGCAGAGATCAAGCCCAAGGTCTAACTAGTGAATGTCTAGTCATGTGATTGTGGTAAATATGCTTTCTATATACCATGAGGTAGACTTGCCATGGTATTCTCAAGTTACGTAAATATTGTTTCAAAAACTAATATGAAGGTCCAAGGCTGGCTGTAGAGAGCACGAGAATGGCTGAGTCCACTAAAGGGGAAAAAGGAAAGGGGGTTCAAGGGGGTCACAAATAATCCTAATTTGCCTAAGTTTCCTATCTTTTAACTTTTTCCTTGTTAGCATGTGTATTGAACTTCAACCACCAATCATTTAATGCACAAGGTGGTTGGTGGGGAAGTACACCTTCCATAGTTATGAGGATGTGGGGGTTGAGTAGAAAACATGAGGAATGTAAGAAACCCCATTCCCATAGGAATTTGAACCTCATGGAAATTCAAACCATCTTTATTCCTGTGCACTCTCCTTCCTCATGAAAATTTAAATCGACTCCTCTATTCATCCATTCCCCTCTCATTTGAACTCTCTCATCCTTCGTGTTATTCACCATTCGAACCACTCTCCATACTCATGCGTGTTTGAAGTTTTGGAGTTGCATTCTCATGCCGAGGATCGGGTTTTGAACGTGTAAGTAACTAGATAGAGACGATGAAGTGAAGACCGAGAACTCAAGAAGAGAGATGGGAGGCTACAAAGGAGCATAGAGGCTGGGTTGATGAGAAACTAATGCAATTAGAAGTTAGAATAGGAGAATTGATATCTTGAGAAGAAATTGTCTGAAAAAGATAGAAAGTTTATGTCTAAGGAACCTTAATTAAAAGTTGCTTAAATAAATCAAAAGGTTAAAAGATGAGAAATAAAAAAATCAAGATATTATGAAGAAATTCGATAAGTTAGAAAAAATGAAGAACTTTCACACTTAAGGGATCATAATCAAAGCTAACAAAATTGAAGAACTTTCACGCTTAAGGGATCATAATCAAAGCTAACAAAAATGAAGAAGTTAAATAATGATAAGAAGTTGTTACAAAAAAGTTAGAACAACTTACCAGCAAAGAATCAATGATTGATAAAGAAACAATCACCAATCCCATTGAAATACAGAAGTCATCATGCGTAAAAATCCAAACATTAGAGAAAGGAACCAATATAGGTCTAATCGACATTAAAAATAAAAAAATATACTTATATTGAAACCTTATCAACCAATAAATCTCCAACCAACAAAAGACGAAGGTTCCAAAACAAAACACAAGGTACAAGGGTGCCTTATCGTCATCCTAATTATAATAATCATTGTATTATTCAACATACTTACCAGAGATGAAATCAATATGAGAAGCTATGTGAAGATCCTATTATATTGAAGGGAAGTTTAAGTGTGAAATTTTATCATTTCCCAAATCACAAAAGTCATCGCTACTCAGTTTTGCATAAAATTGAATTAGTGTGGTTTGACCCTTTCACAATAATGAGATTTTTGCTTAATGCTTTGTAACTCCTATCATCAACCATCACAACTTCAAGAATAGAGAATCATGAGAAGGTGTTGTAGGCCAAAACAAAGACATAACCTTTTCCATTAAATGCTTTGAGGACAAAGCACCTTTAAATGGTAGGAAATATAATGAACATAAATACATCAAATAAATAATAATAATAATAATAATAATAAAATAATAAATGAAGTGACACATCCTTACTAAAAGGCACACCACCTATCAACCATTATGACTAGTCAATACTATAAGTACACTGCTACATGGCATTGTATCAACATATCGGTCTATCTCATATTCATTATTTAATTATTAAGTATTTGTCCTATATGGATTTTAACCTATTGTCCTTCTTATGTTGGATATTCTTCAATTAATAAACTTTGTTCATTTCAAATTTCCCTGTAGATTGCTACTCATTGAGTGCTCAAGAGCCAAGATATAACTCTGTTGAGTTTTTCCTGAAGCCAAACAATGGATTGGACTCCTTCTACACACATTGAAGAGCATTGGATTCTTGAGTGATTGTTGAGTAGAGAAGGGAAATATCTTCCTTGTGTTGTGTGGGGCAGTGGAAGAGAGTGCCATGGTTGGGCTAGCTAGAAGGATTGCTTGGAGAGTTCTATGGTGAACAATTGGATGAGAAATAATTGGGTTGGGTGAGTGACCTGAGAGTCTTTGATTAGTTTCCTTCACCTTGGTGGCCTCATAGTCCATCTTGGAGGTGGCAGATGCAATATATGCCTATTACGGGGGTGGAAAATTGATTGCAAGTACCCAATTTCTTTGGACCATCTTGTTCAAAATGTAGGTGTTCTATCTCTATGTCGAATTCCTATTATAACTTTGAAGTTAGGTTAGTCTTGCTTATGAATGAATTGGACTGGAATTCATTGTTGGATGAAGTTGCATGCTTGGTTTGTTGCATTGCTTAGCTTCTTAAATGGATTTGAATTTCCCTAATATGTTTTGAGTTTAAATTTATGATGTATTTTGGATTTGTACTATTGGGGATAAAAGTAGTTTGAATTTTTTATGCATATTGGCGTGGTTGTAGGCCAAAATCGAATATGGAATTGGAGCCTTCAAATAACCTTAGCATCTTCTAAGTTTGAATCCTATTCGAGGCTTGTAAACCATTTTCTGTTGGTTTTGGCCTTTTGTTTTGATTCAAGGTGTTTCTTTTGAAGTGGGCCAATACCATTTTTCTTATGTAAAGTTGAAGTCTATCTTTAAGCGAGGTTGATAGCCCCTTAGTGAATTTCAAAGTAATTCTTTGAAATATGGCCAATAGGCCATCTTGAATTTTTCCATGATGGCCTTTGCTTGATATGTTGTTTGAAGTTGGCTTGATGGGATTTGTTTTTGAAGCTAGAGTGATCATTGGAAATGACCTGACCGTTGATCGGGTTGATATTTTGAATGAGCCCGACGAACTATTCTCTATCATCAATACGCTTCTTCAAAAAGGGGCTAATGGCCCCCTTTGCTTTTGGTTTTGAAATTTTGTTCAAGGTAGGGTGATGGCCTTAAGTTTTCCTTTCAAAGTATTTCTTCGAAAGTGGCCCAATGAGGATTGGGCCATATCTTTGAAAGTGGCCAAGGTCTTTGAAAGTGGCCCAATGAAAATCGGGCCATATCTTTCAAAGTGGCTCAATGAGATTGGGACATATCTTCAAAAGAGGCCTGATGAGTATCATGCTAGGTCTTTAGAAGAGGCTTGATGATATTAAGCCATATCTTCAAAAGAATCATGATGAATATTGAGTTATGATTTTGAAGGGCCCGATGGCATTCCCTTTTTCATCAAGATGTTTCTTTTGAAGAAGCCCTATGCGCCAATGGCCTGATATATGTGTAGAGTGTGCATGTTTCCTTTGAAGGAAATCAATTTAAGAAATCCCCAAAGGATCAAGATCAATTAAGAGGAAAATATACAAGGTACCCCATCTCGTCGAATGTGAACCACAAAGGTTAAGTACCCGACACCTAGACTATTATTATCCTTCTTTCCTCATTCCATCTTTAGGAACTTGCATTTTAACCTCCTTGCTCATTCTATAAGAGAAGGTGGAGAGTAGGATCATTTTTTTTATTAGTGGTTCTTGGGCCTCTCCCATCTCCTCCATCTTTCTTTCTCCCCTTCTTTTTCTTTTCAGTGTGATGCGTTTGTAGCGCCATTAGAGAATAGTTGTATGAGTTTCAAGTGTTGGTGATGCAACTTACTTCTTTTGGTCTATCTAAATATTATTTTCAGTGGATTGTTGTTCACTAGAATGGTTTCTAGTTGTTGATTTTCATTGTGATAGTATTCTTAATTTGTGGGATTAGGATTTAGCTAAACTATCTTGCAGATCTTCTATTTTTCTTCCTCCATTCACCTAATGGACCAAGGCACCAGTTAAATCTATTTTATTTTATAAATTTTTTGTTTGAGGCATTTCTAGGGATACCCCTTGTGGCTAGCATGCACTAGCTTGACATGAGAGAATTCCAACCGAGTTGATAGTGGCCTAGCCTTTTAATTGTTTCACCCAAGGTTTTCCTTGGTGATCCTTCACTAGATCACTGTGGACAATTTCAAGAGCTAACATATACTTAAAGAAAAAATTAAAGTTTCCATGTTAACAACTAATGATCTCATGCATGTATTCATATTTGTTGTTAAATACTTGGTATTCTCTCTTGCTACAATTACAATGGGATTTGATTCTATTACATAGATCCTAGAATTAGCCAACTTGGATGATAAGTGTGTAATGCCTCCATTTGAGCACAATGTACTCTTCCATGAATTAGAGCTCGATTATTACTAGACCCTTCATTGCTTATCTAATCTTCTCACCGTGTTCTATCCAGTCTCTTGCAAACAAATTACTTGTTGATTCCCATATTGGGTGCAGTGACCTACATGTAGTCATCTCAATGCAACTGCTTGTTATGCAATCTTCCAATGCTCTTCCAAGAACTTTGAACTTTGAAGAAAAGGGCACTTAGGATCCTTATTTTCATCTTGATAATCTAACAAAGGAGGGCCGAGAGGTTTGAGCGTAGTCTAAGTACATCTCATACCTCTTCTTTCATAAACACCATCATTAAGCTTATAGTGAGTTATACTAGAGATTTGTGTCCCTCTTTGCTTAATGTTAATTTCTCACATCAAATGCTTTGAATTTCTATGAGAAATCAACATGCTACCTTAATTGCAAAGCAACATTAATATAGACCCATCTTAACCCTGGATCCCTTAAGCACCAAGAGGGATACAAACAAAACTATGCATATTTCTTGGTGCTTAAAATATCCGGTGTTAATATGTATCTACGCTAGCTTAATTTTTTAATTTTTTAATTTTTGTTGTTGTTGGTTTCTTATTTTTTTAACATTAAACATTAGATGCCAATTATTTTTTTCATTTTATTTTATTAGTTTCATGTGAGCTACATTGACATATTTCCCACATGGGGTATAAATAACCTTGCTTCTCGAGGGAAAGAAGTTTCAAGGCTACTAAGTTTTAACATCTTCCCCATAATGTCAATTAGTACTTGTCAATGTGAATGAGACTAGATAAGGCTATATAATTAAACATAAACCTTTCCCAATCCTCATCTTAGTATTCTAACAACATTTTGATCTAATAAACGATCCTAAAAAATGTTGATATTATGGTAGTTGCTGGAGGTATTTACCTCCACGTGTAAACCTGACAAGGATAGAATACTCCGAAAAGCAAGAAGAAACCCTAATGAGTTGGCTAATAACCCTAGAAGACTTGTCGGCTCAAGAAGATAATTTATATTAGGTTATTAGCCTCCAAGAGAAGAAGTTGGCCATAAATAATAATATATACTGAACAGATAGATACCCAGAATGAGAAGTCGACCCAGGCAGTTAGCCAAAATTAGTATAAATAGAGGAGGCCAATTCTCATTCTGGCAGGCAGTCTTAGTATTGCAGAGTAACACTTGTGCGCACTACAGTTGCCTAGTTTCTGCGTAGGTTTGGAGGAGAGTTGTTGTTGCAGCTGCTGCAGCTAGCAGTTACACTTGGACTATCTCTTGGCTAGAGTTTGGACTATCTGATCATCTCTTGTTAGTGCGCCATCCTTGGGGAAATGTGCGCTACCCTTTGTTTGGCTATCTAGTCTAGGGTTTTCTTCCGGAGTGATTCTATGTCAAGGTTAAGGTGCTCGAAGGGTGGCTTCGGCCTATGGTTGGGTGACAATAGAGATATTGTGAATGGTAAAACGAGCACATCCACTTATATTATAACAGGTTATGGGCCCACACCTCCTTCATTCAGCCTAACCGCTGGAAGGAAACATAGCCAAAAGGATATTAAGCTCGTTGAGGAAATGCCGCTAGGTTTTCTAGTAGGAGCAGTCACCAAAGCACTGCCGCTAGGGTTACTAGTAGGTGCAATTGTAGAAACCCTAATCCTCTCGTTGAGGAACCTTAAGTGAAGGGATTGACCTAATCTCCAGACAGATCAGTGCGCCCTAGCCTAGCGCATCTCCTAGTACTCTCAACAAGCGAAGACGTCAAGTTTGAGTTTGTGGTCAAATCTAGGGTTTGACCAAGTCAAAGCAACCATGACTTATTCTATGAAGTCAGAGAACAAGTTAGATGGAGCCTCTAACTTCAGAGCGTGGAAGACA
>SNQJ01S0004737.1:73466-109545 GCA_010110895.2 Picea sitchensis
GAGAGATCACTTCAGAGAAGGAATTGGTAAACATAGTACTCAATGGTCTTCCCAAGACGTGGGATGCATTTTCCGCAAGCATGAACACAAGGAAGGAGTATTAGACATTTGAAGAACTTTGGACTTGCTGTGCTCAAGAAGAATCAAGGATCAGTGCAAAAGAGAAACCCCAAAAGATGTACGATGATCAAGCCTTCACAGGAAGATTCAATAATTTCAGGAACAAAAGGAAGTTTGGTTCAAGGAGGAAGTCAAATCAAGAGAAAGACATTTCAGAAGTACAATGATTCAACTATCGAAAGTACAACCACTACAAGAATCAATGTCCTGAGCTAAAGAAAAGGAAGGAGAAACACGAAGCATCAGTTGCTGAAGAAAAGGAACCTACAAAGAAGACTAAGCAGGATAAAAGAGACTTCTTCTTCTGAAGGTAACAATACTCTTCTTAGTTCTTGTACATATCTTGTTTGCATCATCTCTGTACATATCTTGTATATCTATCTCCTGGAAGATAATGTGTTCCAAGAAGAACTATACCGATGGAAGAACAAAAATATAAGGATTGATATCATTAGATAATACATGAAAGAATGAAATACATCAAACAAATCATGTGGAAGCTATTGCAAGGTAAGCCAAATCAATCATGAAGATACCTAGAAGAAGCAAAGATAGAAAGAAGTCAACAATAGAGAGGAAATTGAGAAAGACTTATGACATTTTGTAGAAGACAACAAGACAAAAGCATAGACTTGGCTAGACAGAAAAAGCCAATTATATATTGCAGAAGACAAAAAAGATGCATATGGAAGCGTGGACTCTGTTAGATGGAGGGAGCCGATTATATGCACTCTTACATGAAGCAAGGATTATGAGGGATCTAATCCTATGATCCATTGAAGATGATGAAGTATATATCCATGGTAGTAACCATGGAAGACAGTATGTGTTCAGTTCAATCTCAGAAGAAGTCTTCTTTGAAGAGAAGCCTTAAAGTACCCCTAGTTGTCCATCCGGATCCGTGATCCTATGATAAAATAATGAAGTGGAATCTTTAGGGCATGGAATCTATAAGAAACTCCATGGACCCAAAATCTAAAGAAAAACATGAGGAATAACATGAAGATTTCAAGAAATAAGAGAAGCCTGGACAACCAGTCATTGTATTGAGAATCACAAGACTACCAGCCTAATATGAAAGAAATCAAGAAGAACTAAAAGTTGTGATGAAGAACACTATACAAAAGACTTATGAATGAAAGCATTGCAAGATCTAGAACTAGAGGTTCTCCCAGATGGAGGGAGAAGATTATGATGATTGCTCGTTTTGGTAAACCAGACATACCTCTACATGAGTCATTATATCATCCATAGGTTGGAGTGCTACATCAAGATGAATGCAAAGACTTTTCTCCAGAGCAATTGAACAAAGAGCATATGAAGAGCAGCCTCAAAGACCTTGAGGCATACCAGAAAGAGACCCTTGTATACAGATGGAAGAAGATAACTTGGTGAAGAACCTCCAATGCACAACAAAAGCGTGGTGAAGATTCTCTATAACATAGATATTGTATCAAGATGATTACTCAGTAGATCAGATCTAATGATGACATAAGAAGTGCCACATGGATATGTTTCAGTGTTCCAACAATGATATACCTTATTGATCAGAGCTACATGAAGCCTTCAAAGAAGACCAGTACTCCAGAACGAAGTACATTCGAAATCAAGCATTACATTATCCGTGACGAAGTTCAGAAAGGAGAAAGAGGTTCTCCATTACATATCTCCACAGATGAGAAGATAAACATACATCTTGGTAAAGCTTATATCCAAGATGCGAGAGTTTGTGTACTCAAGTTGGAGCTCATGGAGACGACTTCCCTATTGAAAAAGGAAGAGATGACTCCCAGGTTGGGAGGGAGCACTGATATGTATTGATTTATGGACAATCATTTTTCAGTTCGAAAAATGGTCTAGGATGAGCAGTTTCCTTTCCAGTTCGGAAAGTGGATTGATATTTCTGAAGGATAACGATTTCCCATTGTGGTTAAAATGGGAAATGGTCCAAATTGATGATGTATCATAGACAACGACTTCCCATTGTGGTTAACATGGGGAGTGGTTTAGGGCAGTCTCTCTTCTTGAGGGTTACTCAAGAAGACTGGCCCACCTCGCCGGGCAATGATTTCTCATTGTGGTTAACATGAGGAATGGTCCATTTTGGAGGTTGATACGGGACAATCTTTTCCTCTTGTGGTTAACAGAAAAAATTGTCCGAACAATCATTCCTCAGGGTTTATACATTCTCTCCAGGGTGCACTTTGATTAGTGTAGGAGGAATGACCCAGGGTGGGGAATGGTCCAGGCTCAACAATCAGGGACAAACATTCCTTAGGGTTTATATATTCTCTCTAGGGTGCACTTTGATTAGTGTAGGAAGAATGGCCCAGGGTGGGGAATAGTCCAGGCTCAGAAATCAGGACAATTGTTCTTCCTTGCTTGAGAAGAATAGTCCAGACAACTAATCATTGATGTTTTACCTTTTGAGGGCAGATATTCTTTCATATCCACAAATGTGAGTGAAAGATTGGCCCATATGATTCACTTTATATCATAACATTGTTTCTATGCAGGTTGATATCAGATGATTTTTATGAACACTGTATGACAGTAGATGTATACTATTGGGGTGGATGTGTTCCACTGTTCGTGACTATATGTTACTGATTAAGTACTTGTTTTCTACTTGGTGTGGTAGTGTACCACTGGATTGTAGTTATGTACTACTACGGATAGACACATTTGTGTTCTATTTTTGTTCTGATTACCTTGAAGACTGTCAACAGTTTGGTAAATAATTATCAGCAAGATGAATGATGAACAAAGATTTTCTCGACAGAAAATGGTTCAGAACATTTACTCTTCTAGATTAGAAGAATGGCTCTTGTATCAGTCCGTGGAGTGAACATCATGTCTGATTACTCTGATAGAGTATGGTTTCGAGAGATGATGCAACTGATGATGATGTTGGTGCTCATGATCTAGTCATGATTTAGTCTATATAACTATGTTGATGCTACCGGGTGAATGATATGTTTTGTGCTCAAGACCATTAACTGTAATACCTCCCTAGCTAGGAGGGAGTGTTGATATTATGGTAGCTGCGGGAGGTATTTACCTTCACGTGTAAACCTGACAAGGATAGAATACTCCGGGAAGAAAGAAGAAACCTTAATGAGTTGGCTAATAACGCTAGCAGACTTGTCGGCTCAAGAATATAATTTATATTAGGTTATTAGCTTCCAAAAGAAGAAGTCGGCCATAAATAATAATATATACTGAATAGAAAGATACCCAGAATGAGAAGTCAGCCCAGGCAATTAGCCAGAATTAGTATAAATACAGGAGGCCAATTCTCATTCTGGCAGGTAGTCTCAGTATTGCAGAGAAACAATTGTGTGCACTGCAGTTGCCCAGTTTCTGCGTAGGTTTGGAGGAGAGATGTTGTTGCAGCTAGAAGTTATGCTTGGACTATCTATTGGCTAGGGTTTGGACTATCTGATCATCTCTTGTTGGTGCGCCATCCTTGGGGAAATGTGCACTACCCTTTGTTTGGCTATCTAGCCTAGGGTTTTCTTCTAGAGTGATTCTCTGTCAAGGTTAAGGTGCTCAGAGGGTGGCTTCGGCCTATGGTTGGGTGACAATAGAGATATTGTCAATGGTAAAATGAGCACATCCACTTATATTCTAACAAAAAATTAATGTCTTCCATACCTTCAAATGTGGCCTCATGCTAGTGGAGGAAGTGGCTATTATTGAGTAGGAGTATTCCCAATTAAATGGAGAGTCATTAGTTTGAGAACCTCTGCTAAGTTTAGGTAGGATATGGCTAGGATGAATCTTCTTAGAAAGGTTTGCGAGAATCCACTAGTAAATATACATGTGATCTTTGTGAATTTAATTTGTCTTGCTACCTTATTTTCTTCTTGCCCCATGAGAGAAGATGTAACATACTCAACACCCAAGCTGAGTCCCGACAATGCGGAAAATGACTTAGCCTGCTAAAAACGAATTTAAAAATGCCCCTATAAATATAAAATAACCACAGGGGAAGTAGGCCCATAATTTAACATGAATCTAATGAAATATAATAAAACATGAATGCAACTATTCAATTAAACCAATAAACACACAAAATTCATGTAAAACATTTACATAGTGAAATAATCATAGTAAAAAAACAAAACACTTATATGTTAATAATCAACCAACGAGATGCATACGAAGGATGAAACTACCATCCACAGGCGCTACTGTTCATTTTTTCTCAACAACAGGCCACCCCGGAGCTGAGGCTATGAGTTCACAAGGAGATTTGACCCTATGGCTGTCCACTCTCCACACACAACAATCCCAAACCCAAGTTCCAAACTCCAACAACAATTCCAATCCTCCATCTCTCTTCCCCACAACTTGCACAACCCAAGGAATGTACCTCCTTCACTACTTTCAATCCATCAGGTTATACCATTCATTTATCAAGGCTTCCCGTGCACTAGGTTGGCCATGAATCTCTCAGTGGGGGACTCTAGGAACTCTCAACTGCTTCAGGAGTTCTCATAGTAGTCTTCACAAGATGATCCAGATTTATGAGCGGAACGAAAGGAATAACATACTGAATACAATAAAATAGAGATATAGAGAACAACAACAGATATCCGGTGAACAATAACTTCTATTGAATAAATAAAATAGGATGAAACTGTAAAACTACAGAAATGGAAACAACTTTCTCAAATGGTGGTAGCTATCTTTGAGAAGAGATGTGAATGCTACGTGCATTTGTCTGAGAAGAATGATTACAATGAGGCTCTAGAGACCTTTTTAACATTACTCATGAATGCCAAAACCATAGACATCCAAAAACCTAACCCTAGGAGATGAAACGCCAAAAGTTATGTGGGCCTTGATGGGTAAGTTGGTACCTCAACTTCCCAATGTCATAACTTTTATATACGACCTTCATTTTAGGTGCGTGATAGCCTGTTGGAAAGGACTTTTCAAGAACTACACATTATGTCATCAAACTCTAACTCCATTTATATTTTGATTGTGGCAAGCCAAAAAAAACACTGTTTAGGGACCCAAAACGACCCTGGAAGTACAAAAAGATGTACTGACATGAAAAATTCCAAACTAAGCTAGTTGGATTAGGTGGGCGGCCACCAATCTCCACCTGGAATATGTGTAGGGATTCAGACACCCCGAAAGTGTATAACCCACAATTACAAAGAATTACAGAAGAACGTGCTGAATTAAAAACTGTAAAGAGGAGCCAATTGTATTAGGTGGGTAGCCACCAATATCCACCTGGATCAATCCTCCCCCCTTAGGAAGTAATGGTATCCATTGCGTTGAGTGACCCTATTAGGTGAGGAAACTTCTGTTGAATTTGGACTTGGGTGATCTAGTTGCCTTGGTGTAGGAGCTGCACTGCCTTGACAACCCGATAAATCTGGATCCTCTGCTGGCGAGTTCCCTTGACATGTGTGTCCACTATCTGATCATTGGATACATGTTCCGTGCAGTCAGGATTGAGATCTGTTGGTGTCAATTGTTCTACGATCTTTTAGGTGTCCAATAATGGTGGAAAATATGGCTGAAGGATGTCCATATTGAACACTGGGTGCAAGCCAAGGAAGGGTGGAGTGTTGAGCTCAAAATCATTGCTACCCACATCCTTGGTGATAGTGTAAGGCCCATAGCGAAGTGGGTGGAGCTTCTGATGGGGCCCTGTAAGGCGCTCTTTCTGCAAATGTAACCAGACCTGATATCCTACCTGAAATTGGTGTGGTACCCGTTGTTGACCATGGCACTGCTTGTACTTAGCATTGGATTTCTGCAAAATCTCATGGACCTGTTGGAAGATGTGCTGAATCCGCTCAATGATCTCGTGGATTTTTTGGCCTCAGACTGAACATGGGAATATTTTGTCTATGTGGTTGAAAGAGGTAGTGCAACATCAATGGGACCCAAGAGTTAGAATCTCATCCCCACATGAAATGGGCTATGGCTGGTGGAGCTATGGAGAGCCCTGTTGTTGCTGTGTTGAACATAGGGAAGAATCTCATCCCATGTACGTGGATGCTTAGAGTTGTACATGCGCAGAATGTACACAATCATACGATTGATGACCTTTATCTGGCCATCGGTTTGGGGGTGGAAAGCAGTGGATTTAGTGAGCTTGGTGTCCTACAATGACCAGAGACTCAACCAAAATATGTTGAGGAACCTGCTGTCCCGATCTGAGGTGATGGTCTATGGTATCCCAAAATGGACCCACACCTGTTCAAAGAAGAGCTTGGCAGTATCTTCCTCTATGATGTTCTTCTTGCACGCTGTGATAATGGCCATCTTTGAAAATCGATCAACCACGACAAATACAAAATCATTGTCGTTCCTGGTGGACAGAAGGCCAGACATGTAATCCATCGAGATGGTTTCCCAAGGCCTCTCGGGAGTAGGAAGAGGGGTGTATAAGCCTTGCTTCTTGATGGCTGGCTTGGAAATGGCATAGACAGTGCAAGATCTGATATACTTGCTGACGTCTTGTCGAAGTTTTGGCCAATAAAAATGTTTCTGTAGAATGACCAAAGTTTTCTCCACGCCAAAATGTCCTGCCATCCGACTGTAGTGAGCCTCCCAAATAATATTTTCACTCTTGCTTGTAGGAACACAGAGGTGTCCCATATGGTATAACAATCCATCTTGGATGTAAAAATTGGTGACATTCGCTCCTGTACCCAAGAGCTGATAGGTGGTGGTGAAGTCAGGGTCATGTAGATAAAGTTGGGGCCACTCAAATGCCTTATGCCCATAGGAATGGAGCACTGTGGTGAGTGAAATAATGGGGGGGAGACCGAGGCAGTCAACGAAATGATTTGTGATCCTTGTTTTATACTTGATGTTGAGATGAAACTATTGTAGGTATGTGGACCAATTTTGATGGAATTCGTTCTGCAACTTCCCCTGTGTCTGTATCAATTGCAGAGGCTTGTGATCGATGTGGATGATTGTCTCCTTTCCCAGAATGTAATGTTTCCATTGACGACATGCTTGCACAATTGAATACATTTCTTTGTCATAGGTGGGGTATTTTCGGACAATATCTGAGAGTATCTCACTATGGTATGCTACTGGATGACTGTAACACACCCACAATGGGGTGATAAAAAAATAAAAAATGTCCTCCTTACAGGAACAAATCCTTTCCTCTATGATTCCTAATTTGGGAAGTTCGGGAATCAGCCCGACCCTCCGGTCAAGGTTCTCTGATTCTCTAAGTCAAACAAGACTTAGAGACCTTGATAGTCTCACCTCTTAATCAAACACAGGCCCTTCCGACTTCTGGTGCAGGTCTTATGATACCCACGACCTTCTCCTTCGCGCTTCAGGGAAGTCTCGGAGTTGGCGTTATCCCCTTTTCTCTTGGCCCCTCCTCGGATGTGACCTTGGTCGATGACCTCACAAAAACACACAATTGTGGGTGTGGCCAAAGGCGGTGTGAAACCAAACTACTTTTCGGCCCACAATTCTCCTCAAGCCTCCACATGTCCTTTCTCCAAAACCGGGGTTTGGATTGCAGCCCACCCTCAAATTTTTAAAGTTCGCGCACCTCCAATCCCCGCAATGCTATGGGATTGTTGATCTCCCGATCTTGACGGTACTATCTGAACTGACGGTTCAGATCTTTCCTTTTCAAATCCACGGACCAGATCTTCCCCTTCCTAAATCAACGAATGTGATCTCCTTCGTGATTCCGGACTTCGGGCTTTTCAAATCTCAAACCCTGCTTTCCTCCATATATCAATCTTCCGGAGTTGACGATCTACGGACAAATATCCTCCTAAATCAACGACCCTGCTTCTACTTCAGGTGTTTGACCTTTCAACTAGATCAACGGTACTGTGGCCCTCTTCTCAATCAATGGTCAAGATCTCCTTCGGGTCTCTGGACTTCTGAGATCTCAAATCTCAAACTTCACTCTTTTTCCCAATGGATTTTATTCGAAGGCTATAATCCATTGACGCGTGTCCACTTGATCCGACGATCAAGGATTACTTTGGGTCTTTACCCGGAGTCCACAGATTTGTGCCACCTGTCCTATGGATCTGACGACTGAGGATTGCTTCAGGTCTTTACTCGAAGTTGACAGATTCACTCCACGTCCCTTCTGGATCAGATAGTCCAGATTCATTTCAGATGATCCGACGCTGGAGATTTAGTTTGGACGATATGATGAGTGAGATCTACTTCGGACGATCTGACGATTGAGATTTTCTTCGGCTCTCTGGCTCTTCGCGCTTCGGAAGTCTCAAATATCAAATGAAAACTCTCGAATAGATTTCAAGAAGTGACTAATATGCTGACACGTATTTCCTGGCGATCAACGGTCATGATCCTACTTCGGGTGATCTGATGACTGAGATTTACTTCAGCTCTTTGGACTTCGGGAGTCTCAAATCTCAACTGAAAACTCTCGCACAGATTTCCCCGGAGTCCACGATCTTTCGCCACGTGTCCCTCTGGATCTGGCGGTCCATATTCACTTCGGGTCTTCGGGGTTCGAGAATCTCAACTTTCAATTGAAAACCCTCAAACATATTCCTCCGGAGTCCGTGATCCGTTGCCACGTATACCTCTAGACATGGTGGTCCAAATTCACCTCCTAGTGATTGACGACCTCAAATTACTTCGGGACTTCAAAACTTTGGTAAGTTCCTTTCTCCTGCGTGTGCCAAGTGCTAAGGTTTGTGCACCTTGTTTAGATCAAACAACTGTCGATCCTTTGCATTGTGATCCAACAACAACTATCGATCCTCCTCCCGAGCTTCTGACTTACTTCGACTTGGAATATTTTCTAAGTGCTCGAAGGATTCGACCTTTTCTCCTCCTATGGGCCCATCTCCTGGATTTCGTTTGCACTCCTGAAAATGCTATCTCTTATGAGCTTGGTCTCCTTGAAGATTTCTCCATCCCACGCGATCCTTGCGTTTGGATTATGTCAAACTCAGATCAAAGGTCTAGGACGATCGATGGTTCACAGAAATTGCGGGGCCCCAACATGCGTAGTCTTTACCAGAGAGTTCGACATCTGCAATCTGGAAAGCATTCGCTCGATTCTTGTCTAACAAGGATCGTTGATCTTCCAGCCCGTCTAAATCAATGGCAAGGGTGAATTGCGGGCCATGAACTAGCGTGTCCACTATTTTCACCTTCGTGATCCGCAGTGATTCCCCACCCTCAATCTCCGTTCATAGATCGACGGTTCATAGAAATTGTGGGGTTCAAATTGACTATTGTGCAATTTGACATCTCGGAGCCTTGAGCTCCAAGGTTCCTAGACCCAGGTCACGTGGATCTTCATATAACACCTGGGCTATAATCCCCGCTCTTAGTCGGGTTTTTGGTTAAGGGAATAGGCACAAGTTCAAAATCTCCTAGACTACTGTTATGAAGGGAACACATTCCCAACTCACAGAGCCTTAAGCTCTGAATCAAGGCAAAGTATCTTGTGAGGTTACCAAAACGGTAGCTATTCCTAGAGGCTTGCTCTGACTCCGGAATGGTGATGTAAATTCCTGGGGAAAGTGCCTTCAAGTGATTAAACTGGGACGTATGGAAATTCAAGCAAAAATATAGGTTCTCAAGGGAACGAACACATACTCATAAATTAATCATTTAATACATAGAAAGAACCCTTTATAGACATGTAAATACTCACATGCATCCATTATTTACAATTCAAAGCATAAGGAAAAAAAACACTTATCAGAACCATAGAGTGTGATGCGACTGTTGAAAGGGGTGCTCATTTCCACCCAACCATAGGCTCAGTCACTCCCAATGGATTTATCACTGGCCACCCCCGAGCTTAAGCCACGATTCTTTGAGATTCAATCTCTTACTTCCATCTCAACGAAAGTTAGGGACGAAGGTTACTCTCATTCTCCCAATACAGAAATAGATAAGGATGAAGGTTACTCTCCTTCTCCTGGTTCAATCTCTATTTTATGTGATCAGAACTCACTGTTCCTCTTTCAGTCCTTCCTCGGACCCGACATTTTCCTCGCTCGTCTTTTCATTTTTCCCCGCAGGTCTTCCTCTTCTCACCATACTTCCTTTCTTGCCTTCCTCAACAAGGTTGCATGTGACTCGAATTCCCATTCCGTGGTCAGGTCTGAAGGCCTTACGGATGGGCGGTCTACCCCATCCCCTCATTATGTCTTGAGGAGGTCTTCCCACCTACCATCCTGACTATAATTCATTCTTGGGTCAGAGGGTTGTTTTGATCTGAGCAATTAATTCCAGCATGGTACTGATTCGATCGAGGTTAACACAACCATTCTGGGTCCCCTCCACCACCGTTCATAGCATTCATGGTTTTCTCTTAGCACATCCCCTCTTTCAACAGTCATGCAACACGTAACCATTTTCTATTAAAATAATTGAATTTACATTCATCGACCTTTTGTACAAAGGTCCATTAAATCAAACATTCACACTTTTAGGTTTTCCATAGTTCCTTGCCCAATATAGTTATATTTACAGACTGGGTGAAACATGGTGTTACAATTCCCTCCCCCTTAAAGGTACATCATCCTCGATGTTCTATCTATCATCATGACATGTATGTACAAGAGTAAACAAAATCGGATATGCCTCTCTCATGGCATCCTCCATTTCCCACGTAGCCTCATCTGGGCCAAAGTGTTTCCACTGCACCTTGACTTATGCAATGGTTCGGTTCCTGAGTGAGGTTTCCCTCCTGTCTAATATGCATTGGGGTTCTGGCAGGAATTCTCCCTCCGTCTCCACCTGGATCACAGACTAGTCAATTATATGATTAACATCATGTACATATTTCTTCAATAATGAAACATGAAAAAAATTATGTGCCTTTACAATGGGAGGGATTGCTAGCCTATAGGCTACAAGTCCCACTCTATCTAAGACTTTAAAGGGTCCACAATACCGAGGTGCCAATTTGGCACATGCTCCCATTCTCAAGGAAATCTTCCTGGGTCTAACTCTGATATAGACATGGACTCCGGTCTTGAACTCTCTGGGAGTTCTCTTTCTGTCAGTGTAACTTTTCTGTCTATCCTGAGCAATCTTCAGATTTTGTCTTATCTGAACCACTTGTTGTTCCATTTCTTTCAGCATGTCAGGTCCGATTGTAATTCTATACACTGGGTTACTCCAGTTGATTGTAATCTTTCACTGTCTACCATAGAGGGCTTCAAAAGGGCTCATCTTCAAGGATTCCTGATAACTGTTGTTATAGGAAAACTCTACCAATGGTAGGTAGTCTTCCCACTTCTTATCCTGATGCATTACATGCATCCTTATCATGTATTCTACTATTTGGTTCACTCTTTCTGTCTGTCCATCAGTTTGGGGGTGAGAAGTTGTGCTGAACAACAATTTTGGCTCAAAACTAGCCATTAGGGATTTCCAAAAGATTGAAGTGAATTTGGTATCTTGGTCAGATACAATTTCCTTAGGCATGCCATGAAGTATAAATATCTCCTTTATGTAGATGTTGGCAATATCTATGGCCTTGCAAGTTTATTGGACAGAAATGAAATGAGCAGACTTACTTAGTTTGTCCACCACAACCATGATGACATCATTTTTATTGGTCAACTTTGGTAATCCGGTGATGAAGTTCATGGAGATGGTTTCCCATTTCCATTATGGGATCGGTAGGGGATGTAACAATCTTGCTGGATGTCGATGTTCTACCTTAACTTGATGGCATTTTAGGCACTTAGCTAAATAGTTATCTATGTCTTTCTTCAATCCAGGACAATAGAATTGTTTCCTAGTGGCCATGATCATCTTTTGATATCCTGGGTGAACAATATATGGTCTCTTATGTAGTTCATCCATTATGAACCTCTTCAAGTCGTCACAATTTGGAATATACAATCTGTTTTTGTAAGTCAGAAGGCCTTCTTTGAGCATCTGGTAGCCTTCATATTTTAGCCATGTAGGCTCTTGCCTCAGGTATGAGGTCACAGTCTTGAAGAATGCATATGTTTCTTGTGCATTCTTGACTCTTTCCCTGACATCCGTTTCACAGGTGCTTACCGCTGTCAAATGAATCATTTTTATACTTCTGTTAAGGGCATCAACCACCCTATTTTCCTTTCCTTTGATGTGTTTGATTTCGAAATCAAACTCACTAAGGAGAGCCATCCACCTAGCTTGTCTGGCATTGAGTTTTGGTTCATCAAACAGATGTCTCAATTCATAATGGTCTATCATAAGCACAAATCTCCTACCCAGGAGGCAGTGCCTCCACATTTTTAAAGCATGTACTATGGCAGCCAACTCTAGGTTATGGGTCACATAATTGATCTCATGCTCACTTAATTTCTTGGATGCGTAGAAAATTACATGTCCCTCTTGTACATGGACTCTTCTGAGTCCTTCCTTGTAGGAATATGTACACATGAGGAAATCATTATCCGAGTCTGCAATCTTTAGCACATGTGCATGGCTCAGGAGGTATTTCAGTTCCTGAAATCTTTCTTCACATTTTGATGTTCAAATGAATTTAACCCCGCTTTTATGAAGGGAAGTGATTGGACAACCAATCTTGGAAAACCCTTTTATGAACCTTCTATAGTATCCTGCTAAGCCCATGAAGGACCTAGTATCAGATACATCCTTCGGGGTAGGCCATTCCATAATAGATCTAATCTTGTCGGGGTCTACTACCACCCCTTCCTTAGATATGACATGGCCTAAGTAATGGACTTGCTTCTGAAAGAAATCGCACTTGGTAAACTTAGCGTAGAGCTGATGCTCTTTTAGTACTTGAAGTACGTGTCTAAGATGTTCTTCGTGCTCCTCCCTATTCTTGGAGTAGATTAGGATATCATCAATGAAAACCAATACAAATTTGTCCAGGAATTTGTTAGGTACATTATTCATCAAGCACATAAAAGTGGCGGGGGCATTGGTTAACCCAAATGGCATCACCACGGATTCATAGTGACCATACCTCATCCTGAAGGTTGTTTTGTGGATGTATTCATCCTTAATACGGACTTGGTAGTATCCAGACCTTAAGTCGATCTTCGAGAAAATGGAAGCACCTCCCAATTGGTTGAACAAATCATCGATTCTTGGTAAGGGGTACTTGTTTTTTATGGTTGTCCTATTGAGTTGTCTGTAATCTATGCAAAGTCGAAGTGTGCCATCTTTCTTTTTCACAAACAAGACGGGCTCTCCCCACATAGATACACTGGGTCGGATGTAGCCTTTTTCCATCATCTCCTTTAGCTGTAGCTTGATCTCAACCAGCTCTGGCGTGCTCATTCTATATGGTGTTCTAGATGCTGGTACCACTCCTGGTGTAAGTTCTATCGAGAAGTCGATATCCCTTCTCGGCAGTAGACTTGGTACCTCTTCTGGGAACACGTCCTTGTATTCTCTTAATATGGGGTGGTCCTCTATGATTGGTCTGTCATTCTCAACAGATTCCAGTACCTGTATGGCATATAAGGAACACCCCTTTCTGCAATACTTTTTCATTTGAAGGGATGATATATGTCTCACTGAGACATGCTTCTGAATCCCTTGGAGGGTCGTTTTTCTACCTTCTTCATTTACACATTGTAAAGTTTTAAGATAACAATCCAATTTAGTTTTATAAGCAACCAACCAATCCATACCAATCAACAAGTCATAAGATCCCAGGGGAAGTATGTTAAGGCTCGCTCGGGTGGGCAATCCACCCATGATGAATTGACAGGCTGGTATGACCTCTGCCACATTTATTTTGGTCCCAGTGGCTAATCTCACCAACCACGGTTTAACATGTCTAATTGGTTGCAGTTTACACTTATCAACAGTCTTAGGGTCCACATAACTCAAATTAGAACCTGGTTCAATTAAAATAGAAACTAGATGGTTGGTGATCATACCTTCCAGCTCCACTAATGAACCTTGGTGGTCGGCTTGATTATTGTCCAAGGCTGCATAGATTCATGGAATTCTCCTGGCCACATCATTGACAATGATATCTTCTTGGATATTGTATACTCTCTTACTGTTCTGTTGTCTCTGTGGGAAGTCCCTCAATCAATGATCTTCTCCATAACCCCAACATTTTAAAGGTTCCTTCTTTAGGTTATCGGTCTTTTCTGGGACTGTCTTAAAAGGTTTATTTCCACTTTGAGAGGGGAAATTTTGCTGATATACACTTCTAGTAGGGAGGCTCCTTCTAGAATCTTTTCCATAGTTCTTAAATCTTGAGGATTTAAACCCCTTCTTTTGGAATCCCGAACTACTCTTCTTCCAATCCTCATGAAGTCTTGTCTTATTCCCAAACTATTCATAACAATACCTTGCCTTTTGGATAGTTTCTTCTAAGGTATTTGGTTCTTCGAACTCAATCCTGTCTCGGTAGGTCTGAGGTAACCCACTAATGAACCACTATATTTTTACTTTTTCATCTTTTATGTAAGGTACATACCTCAGTAGTTCAAGGAATTTATTGACAAATTCATCTATGGTGAGCTGCCCCAACCCGAGTTCATATAATTCCTTAGTCTTCCCATCCATGTATTTCTCTGACAGATACTGCTTCCTAAAGTATTTCTCAAACTGTTTCCATGACAAGTCCTTCTCATGGACTCGTTTCACATTCCTAAGGTCTTCCCACCAAATGGAAGCCTTTCCATTCAGGTTAAAGATGGCTATTCAAGCCTTCAAGTTTTTAGAGTAGTCATAGACTCTAAAGTATTTATTTAAACCAAGCAACCAAACTTCAAACTCTTCTCCCTTCCTAATCTCTCCATCGAAAGAGGGTGGTTTGGATTTCTTGAATTCTTTAGGATCATGATTTTTGGAATGCTTCCACTTCTTTCCTTTCCTTTGAGAATGTGAGCTTGCTTTACTACTAGAATATCCTCCGGATTTTCCAGCTTCATTTCTAGAGGACTCTACCGATGAGTGTGCCTTGCCTCTAGGTTGGGCCTTCTTCGAGGTGCTTCTCCCAGTGTGGTCACTTATGGAGTCATGTTTTCGGATCTCAGGTGGACTTTGACTTCTCTTCTTATGTCGTTGGTCCACATGACTGGTTGCGGGTTCATGCTATAGTTGCCTTTGTATGTCGGACAAGCTCTACAGCAAGACTGTGTTAATTTCTATTTGTTTTTCTTTCTCCTTTAACAATCTCTCGTTGTCAGCCTTGCACCTCTATAATTCGACCCCAAGGCTCCTTACAGTTTCAGCCATATCTGGAGGGGTTTCCACCGCCCTCATTTCGTTAGATTCTTCGTCTCTATTGTGGGAGGCATCCCCCACTTCATGACATGTCACCATCCCTTAATATTGAATTTTTCCCGTGATTTACTGACTGCTCGAGTGTTGACAAAAAACAATTATTTCTAGATAACAATCTATTATTTTAATACACGGTTCAATTTCTTAAATGCACACACACAATAGAAAGTTTCATTCTTTTCTTTAATAACATTTTTAACCAGAATTTTTAAGAAAGAGGTAATGTAGAGTGTCACTCTTTTAAAAGTACTCCAAATAGAGTTTTTAAGTGACTCGTTCATGAGCCCATGAAGGAAAAGTGTTGTAACCATGCTCTAATACCAATTTGTAACACACCCACGATGGGGCAAAAATATTTTTTTTTTGTCCTCCTTACAGGAACAGATCCTTTCCCTCTACTATTCCTAATTTAGGAAGTCCGGGACATCGCCCGACCCTCTAGTCAAAGTTCTCTAATTCTCTAAGTCAAACAAGACTTAGAGACCTTGATAGTCTCACCTCTTAATCAAACAAAGTCCCTTTCAGCTTTTGGTGCAGGTCTTATGATACCTGCGATCTTCTCCTTCGTGTTTCAACGAAGTCTTGTAGTTAGCATTAGCGCCTTTTCTCTTGGCCCCTCCTCGGATGTAACCTTGGGAGATGACCTCACGAAAACACACAATTGTGGGCGCGGCCAAAGGTGGTGTGAAACCAAACTACTTTTTGGCTCACAATTCTGCTCGATCCTCCATGTGTCCTTTCTCCAAAACCGGGGTTTGGATTCGGCCCGCCCTCAAATTTTTAAAGTTCATGCACCTCTAATCCTCGCAATACTACGGGATTGTCGATCTCCCAATATTGATGGTACTGTATAAACTGATGATTCAGATCTTCCCTTTTCAAATCCACTGACCAAATCTACCCCTTCCTAAATCAATGGATGTGATCTCCTTCGTGATTCCGGACTTCGGGATTTTTAAATCTCAAACCATGCTTTCATCCGTACATCAATATTACGGATTTGACGATCTGTGGACACCTGTCCTCCTAAATCAACGACCCTGCTTCTACTTCAGGTGTTTGAAATTTCAACTAGATCAATGGTCCTATGGCCCTCTTCTCAATAAACGATCGAGATCTCCTTCGGGTCTTCAGACTTCTGAGATCTCAAATATCAAACTTCACCCTTTTTCCCAATGGATTTTATCCAAAGGCTATAATCCACTGACATGTGTCCACTTCATATGACGATCAAGGATTACTTTGGGTCTTTACCCGGAGTCCACATATTTGTACCACCTGTCCTCTGGATCTGATGATCGAGGACCGCTTTGGGTCTTCACCCAGAGTTCATAGATTCACACCACGTCCCTTCTGGATCAGACGGTCCAGATTCACTTTGGACGATATGACGCTGGAGATTTACTTCGGACGATCTGACGAATGAGATCTACTTCGGACAATCTGACGATTGAGATTTGCTTCAGCTCTTCACGCTTCGGGAGTCTCAAATATCAACTAAAAACTCTCGAATAGATTTCCCGAAGCGGATGATATGCTAACACGTATTTCTTGGTGATCAACGATCAAGATCCTACTTTGGGTGATATGAAGACTAAGATTTACTTCGGTTCTCCGGCTCTCCAGACTTCGAGAGTCTCATATCTCAACTAAAAACTCTCGCACAAATTTCCTCAGAGTCCATGATCTGTCGCCATGTGTCCCTCTGGATCTGGCGGTCCAGATTCACTTCGAGTGTTTAGGGTTTGGGAATCTCAACTTTCAACTGAAAAACCTCAAACATATTCCTCTGGAGTCCGCGATCCATCACTACGTATCCCTCTACACCTGGCGGTCCATATTCACCTCCTGGTGATGGACGACCTCAAATTACTTCGGGACTTTGGAACTTTGGTAAGTTCCCTTCTCCTGTGTGTGCCAAGTGCTAAGGTTCGTGCACCTTTCTTAGATCAGGAGGATGTTGATCCTTGGCGTTGTGATCCAACGACCACTGTCACTCCTCCTCTTGAGATTCTGTCTTACTCCGACTTAGAAGATTTTCTAAGTGCTAGAAGGATTCGATCTTTGCTCCTCCTACGGGCCCGTCTCCTGGATTTCTTCTTCACTCCTGAAAACAATATCTCTTCTGAGCTTGATCTCCTTGAAGTTTTTTCCATCCCACGCGCTCCTTGCGTTTCATGGATTGCATCAAACTCATATCGAAGGTCAACGAAGATCGACAGTTCACAGAAATTGTAGGGCCCCAACATGCGTACTCTTTACCAGAGAGTTTGACCTCCGCAATCTGGAAAGCACTCGATTGATTCTAGTCTAACCAGGATCGTTGATCTTCCAGCCCATCAATATCAATGGCAAGGGTGAATTTTGGGCCGCAAACTAGCATGTCCGCTATTTTCACCTTCGTGCTCCGTAGTGATTCCCCACCCTCGATCTTTGTTCATAGATCGACGGTTCATAGCAATTGCGGGGTTCAACTTGACTATTGTGCAATTTGACATCTCAGAGCCTCGAGCTCCATGGTTCCTAGACGCAGGTCATGTGGATCTTCATATAACTCCTAGGCTATAATCCCTGCTCTTAGTCAGATTTTTGGTTAAGGGAATAGGCGGAAGTTCAGAGTCTCCTAGACTACTGGTCTAAAGGGAACACCTTCCCAACTCGCAGAGCTTTAAGATCTGAATCAAGGAAAAGTAACTCTTGAGGTTACCAAAATGGTAGATATGCCTAGAGTCTTGCTCTGACTTTGGAACAATGATGTAAATTCCTGGGGAAAGCGCCTTCGAGTGATTAAATTGGGACGTATGGAAATTCAAGAAAAAATATAGGTTCTCAAGGGAACGAACACATACTCATAACTTAATCATTTGATACAGAGAAAGAACCCTTTATAGACATGTAAATACTCGCATGCATCCATTATTTACAATTCAAATCATAAGGAAAGAAAACATTTATCAGAACCATAGAGTGTGATGCGACTACTGAAAGAGGTGCTCGTTTCCACCCAACCATAGGCTCAGTCACTCCCATTGGATTTATCATTGGCCACCCCCGATCTTAAGCCACGATGCTTTGAGATTCAATCTCTTACTTCCATCTCAACGAAATTTAGGAACGAAGGTTACTCTCCTTATCCCATTACAAAAATAGATAAGGACGAAGGTTACTCTCCTTCTCTTGGTTCAATATCTATTTTCTGTGATCAAAATTCACTGTTCCTCTTTCAGTCCTTTCTCGGACCCGAGAGTTTTCGCTCTCGTCTCTTCATTTTTCCTCACAGGTCTTCCTCTGCCCACCACACTTTGTTTCTTTCCTTCCTTAGCAAGGTTAGTTGTGGCTCAAATTCCCAGTCCGTGGTCAGGTATGGAAGCCTTATGGATGGGCGGTCTTCCCCATCCCCTCATTAACTCTTGAGGAGGTCTTCCCACCTACCATCCCAACTGTAATTCATTCTTGGGTCAGAGGGTTGTTTTTATCTGAGCAATTAATTCCAGCATGGTACTGGTTCGGTGGAGGTTAACGCAACCATTCTGGGTCCCCTCCACCACCTTTCATAGCATTCATGGTTTTATCTTAGCACATCCCCTCTTTCAGCAGTCATGCAACACGTAACCATTTTCTATTAAAATACCATAATTTACATTCATCAACCTTTTGTACAAAGGTCGATTAAATAAAACATTCACACTTTTGCGTTTTCCATAGTTCCTTGGCCAATATAGTTATATTTACAGACTGGGGGAAACAAGGTGTTACAGTGACCATGCTAAGTGAGAATGCACCTACAACATAGTCAGAGGAATTAGTCTCGGTCTCGAATATTTGTTGAAGATTAGGTAAGGAGAGTACTAGAGCTGAGCACAGGCGATGATTCAAATCATCAAATGTTTTTTGTTGTTCCTGCCCCCATACAAACTTTGCCTTGCCACCTCCCTTGGTTACTTGGGTGAGGGCCCATGCAATATGGGATAATCCCAACACAAAACTTCGGTAGAAGTTGGCAAGTCCTAAGAAGCTCTGAAGCTTGGTTAGTGTGGTCAGGGCTGACCAATAATGAATGACTTGGATCTTAGCTGGATCCACATGTACCCCATGCTCATCAACAATGTAGCCCAATTATTGGACCCTGTTCATGCCAAAGGAGCATTTTTCCTAGTTGGCATATAGCTTGTGCTGTCCTAGAGTGCCCAAAACCTGCTGAATATGATGCACGTGCTCCTTCCAAGTTCTGCTGAAGATGAGGATTTCATCCAGATGGACCACCACAAAAGAGTTGGTGAAGGGTCTCAATACATCATCCATCAATCTCATGAAAGTTGTTGGTGAATTTGTTAAGCCAAAGGGCATGACCAACCATTCAAACAGACCTTATTTAGATTTGAAAGTTGTCTTGCATACATCAGTTGGTTTGATGGGAACCTGGTGGTAGCCAGACTTTAGGTCAATATTGTTGAATAAATCCCCCCCCTTGATTTGGTCAAGAAGGTCATAAATTCGGGGATTTGGGTATTGGTTCCTGACTGTGATTTTGTTTAATTCTATGTAATCAATGCAAATCCACCAGGTCCCATCTTTTTTCTGCAACAATAGAATTGGGCTTCCGCAAGGGGAGGAGATGGGTCAGATGTGCCCCTTTTGAAGAAGCTCTTGGATATTTTACTTGATTTCATCATTTTCCATCAGTGAGTGACGATAGACTAGTCCATTAGGTAGCGGGGCACTAGGGGTTAGATCAATTGGATGCTTGACTTGGCAGTGCATTGGTACCCTGATGGGTGAGGATAAGATGTCTTTGTACTCTTCCACGATCCCGTCCACTTGATTTTGATGCAAAGAGAGACTCTGTGTAGAGTTCAAGGATGTGGTGATGACCTTTTGCTTACTGCGAGAACAGATCACAAAGAAGACGAACTTCCTGGGATATGAAATGACCTTACTACATTTCTTAGCAGAGATTAAAGAAATAGTGGTAGGCGGTGCTACCTCTGGTATCCTGTAAAATTGTCTACCCAAAGTAATTATAACAATGTGGGGTCTAGACTCATACACAACATGTCGCTTCCACAGATATGGCTGACCTAAAATAACAACTCAAACTTCAAGGGGAGAAATATAACAAAATACCTCATCTTTTAAGGGCTTGATGCTGTAGGGAAGACGACATTGTTGGTTGACACAACGATCTCGTCCTTGGCGAAGCCAATTGATGGTGTAGGGTTGTGGGTACATTGTTATCGGCAGGTCCAACTGCTTGACAAACTCTGTTGAAATCAGGTTCTTTTGATTGCCGCTATCGATAATGAAATGCAACAGAGTCCCCTTTAGCCACATCTGTGAGTGAAAGAGGCATTCGTCTTCCTCTGGTTCTTCTAGTTCTCTTAGTTGGACTTTGGTGGTAACGAAAGTGGCACTGGGTTCGACATTGATGATCTGCTTTCCACTTTCTGGATTTGATTAAGAGTCAAAATATGCCTCTGACTCGGAAGCTTTCATATCGACCACCAATGACTGCTTGAAGCGACATTCTTCGGTGTTGTGCCAAGGGATTTTATGGTATTCACACTATTTTCCCATGTCCTTATTTGAATTCTCATTACCCTTCTTGGGTTGCGGCTTGGACTGGTTTTCCTGAGAGCGACCATCTTCGCTCCGTCCCTTGTTTTTTGGGTTGGGGCCGCCTTTGCCTTGATTTGGTTGTGAGGAGTTTGGAGATCCAAACTCTTGCCTCTTCTGCTTAAATTTCTGCTCGATCTTGGCAACATATCTATAAGACGCACCTAATGATGTGATGTCCATAAAATCCATTTATGTTTGAATGTATCTGTGTAGAAAACCATGGTATTTGAGCACTAGATGTCGTTCAGAGTCTTTGATACTCAATTTGGTGCACAGGGTATGGAAAATATTGGTGAAATATGGTACTATTTGGTCCCTTTCCTGACGTAGCGTGGTCCGTCTTGTTTACTAGTCCTTGTAGCTTCCAACATGGTAGTATTGTTCTTTAATGACATCCCTGAAGGAATTCCATGTGGGGAAAATAAAAAATATTGCAGATTCCTCTATGGCCCTTTTCTCAGAGTAAGTATCCCACTGGTCCTTAACATGGTGGATGACCTTGAGGAGTGAAAAAGTAATATTATCCTTGTCGAAAAAATTGTGGACCGAAAAATACCCTTCGAGCAGATTCAACGAAAACATCCGTATCTATCAATCCTTCAAATAATGGAATATAAAAATTTACTTGTACCTTGAAGGGGGTTTCATGGCCGCTTGATGAAGATGTGTATCATGTGGGAATCCGCGAAAGGATCTGTGAAAAGTTGTCCATCATTTTGTTCCTTTGTCGCACAAGGGATTCCTCGAGCAACATTTTAAAAGGATCTCTTGCTCCATCATCTTTCTTCTCATCCCCCATGGGGTTTTTCGGGCTCAACATGGCCGATCTTGCAAAGGCTTGACTAGTTCGAGTCCCAACTTCTTGTACCCAGAACTTGTCGGGGACATGAACAAAAATAAATAAATGAAGAGCATACCTCTCCGATACCATAGATCCGAATTTGTGAGATGAACGGAAGGAATAACATAATGAATACAATAACAAAGAGATACATATAACACCAACATATATATGGTGAACAATACCTTCTATTGAATAAATAAAATAGGTTGAAACTATAAAACTACAGAACTGGAAACAACTTGCTCGAATGGTGGTAGCTATCTCTGATAAGAGATGTGGCTGCTACAGACATCCGTCTAAGTAAAATGATTACATTGAGGCCCAAGAGGATTTTTTAGCATTACTCATGAATGCCAAAACCCTAGACATCCAAAAACCTAACCCTAGGAGATGAAACGCCAAAAGTTATGTGGGCCTCGATGGGTAAGTTGGTACCTCAACTTCCCGAAGTCATAACTTTTGCATACGACCTCCGTTTTAAACACGTGATAGCCTGTTGGAAAGGTATTTTCGAGAAATACACATTATGCCATCAAATTCTAACTCTATCTATAGTTTGACTGTGAAAAACGAAAAAAACACTGTTTAGGGCCCCAAAATAGACTTGGAAGTACACAAAGATGTACTGACATGAAAACTTCCAAAATAAGCTAGTTGGATTAGGTGGATAGCCACCGATATCCACCTGGAAGTTGCGTAGGGATTCATACAACCACAGAAGTGTATAACCCATAATTACAAATAATTACAAAAGAACGTGCTAAACTAAAAACTGTCGAGAGGAGGCAGTTGGAATAGGTGGGTGGCCACAAATATCCACTTGGATTACAAGACTCTTGAGCCATTTCCTCAACAAGAAAATGCACTAAAGGATTAAAACCTATTTTACATGCACAAAGACCACATTTCCTGTAATACCCCAAGACTGAGCCCTAACTGAATTGTAAACATATTTTATAGGTTGGTGAGCCAAGTGATTATAAGCTAGGAGGCTTATGTGTTGATTAGGTCGGAGAGCCTAGATGCTTAAGATCAATGAGCCTATTTCTGTTTATGTAACACTCATATCATGAATATTAATACATCGCTGCGTGTAGACCGACCACGATAAAAGAGTATGGGGGACTAAGCTCCACTAGGAAAGGAAAGGGAGGGCTATGAGACTAGGAAAAATGGCTAATCTTGAGGGCTTAACTCCAAGATAATATTATATTATTATTTTCTAAAGACTATGGTGAGGATAATTATTTTATACTAAGTCTCATGGAAGAGGGAATGAATCGCAAGTGGAGAGGAAACAAGCTCCAAGAGAGCCATGTGTCAATCATGGCGCATGCAATTGTATGTGGAGAAAATAATATTTTTTCCCATCTTTTTCCCTATTCACCAACATATCTTCCCCTAGTCACCAACACATTCTTTTCGGTTCACCAAGGAATTTACGTAGGTAGCCATTGAATCCATTAGTCGAACCTCTCCATACCTCACGCACACCTTCAAGAGTGACCCCATTCGTTGTTATGCACAACACAAATGTACTTTGCCTAAGCCCATACTATGCCTTACCTGAATGTTGTTGTTGCCAACACACTTCTTGGACTGAGCGTGGTTTTTTCCCTTACCTATTCTATACCCGAACTTTTTTGTTTCCATCGCCCTTACTTGATTGACTTAGGAGATGGACAAAAGACGCAGGTTTTCAGGCCTGTGGGTTTGAGGAGGTGGGTTGTCAGGCCCTTGGATTGAAGAAGTAGGTTGTCAGGCCCTTGGATTGAAGAAGTAGGTTGTCAGGCCTATGAGATACTCTCTCCAGGTGAGAGAGGTTGTTGGGGAAATGATTTTATAGAGGGAGCCCAACTGCAGTTATAGTGCTCTGAGAATCCCTGTCCATCCTGTTGCTGAAGCTCTGGAAAGGAAGTGGGGTAGTCGAAAGACTGTTGAGCAGAGAAGGGACACACTTCCTGGGGTGGGATAGGCATGTGGGGAATGAGAGGCTTTAGGCTATTAGTGTGAGTTGGATCCTAGGAAGAAATCCTTTGTATTGACTGTGTAACTTCATGTTGTCTCAACCTAGCCTAGGAATCCCTTTACCCAGGTGGAGTTTAGTCCCAAATCAGGGGTGACTCACTACTGAGAGTGATGAGTAGCGTGGTCTTAGGCTGGGAGGTTCGTGGAAGGTCTGGATGCAGTTGGTGGTCTTCTATAAAAGAATAAGTATCAATTATATGTTCAATTTCATGCTGTATATTTGTACATGTCTTATATTTATGAGTACTTCCTGTATATGCTGTATGCATAGGATTACTGTTATTTCCGCATTAATCTGTGTATTAGAAGAATGTGTTGTCTGTTTAAAGATACATTTATATATAGATGAAATTATTGTAAGTTTTTAGGTGGCATGGCCCAGTCTGGGTAGGATGGGTATGTTACAATGTAATTACGTTTCGCAAGAGTTAATGTGTGTGGAACATCCCAACAGGAATAAGCCTGGGTGTGTTACATTTTGGGTTATAAAAAAAATAGAAGTAGTAATGGTGGCATGAACCTGGCCTGGGAGGCCTGGGGTATGATACAATATGGTATCAAATCTCTAGTTTTCAACACTGAGCTTGGATGGGCCATGTAAGTGGAAATTGTAGTGAAATTTCATAGATTTTTGGAGTTATAGGACTCCCTTGGATTCCAAGAGGGAATTGAGAGAACCCCTTAACTGTGTTTGAAATCTCAGGAGGTGTAGCGGTTCGAGAAACCACAAAAACCATTAGATTGGGCCAAGATTAGATATGGGATGTTGGATTTGTTTGGGAGAAGACATATCCCTCACAGTCGTCATATCTGGAGAGGAGCGCAGTGGCTAACCCCTCAAGTCCTTCGGACTTCGTTGCTTCAACATTTTATAAGTTTTTGTAGTAAAAGAGACAAAAGCCCCGAAGCTCTGAAGTCTTGAAGTGAATCTACGTCGTAGATCACTGGGAGGAGTACCTGACCATCAGATTTGGCCAAGGTCATATCTGGACCATCGGATCAAGCACAAACCAGGAGAAGATGCATTGGGGAGAATATCATATCCCAACCATCATATCTGCGCACGAGCGAGTGTGAGTCATAGATCTTAAGACAGTTCAGAGGTTCAACACTCCAGGAGAAATGAGTCCTTATGCTTCCAGGAGGAAAATCTCCCGAAGTCCAGAAATCCAGAGTGAATCCTGACCATTGGTCGTCAAGGACACGTGTCAGGAGATTAGCTAGTGTCCGAATATTAGCAGGTGTTCGAAATTTCAACACCCAATAGTTCGGGGGTGGGGTGGTGTTCAACAACAAAATCCTCCGAAGCCCGAAGTTCCAGAGTCCTGGAGCCCTGAAGTCTCAAAGCTCCAGGGAACACTTGTTTGAAAGTTTGACATTCATGTGTTTTGATGTGCTCTGGTGTGGGATTATCTGAAGTCCTGGAGCGTCGGAGTGTCGCGACATGATGACGTCACCTGGAGTGACGTGGATCTAATCGAGTGTTCAGAATATCGATGATCAAGAGTTTTTAATTGTGCAGATGAGAATTTTTCTGAAGTCCCAGAGCTTCGAAGTCCTGAAGCTCCGGGGAACAATTGTTCGAAAGTTCGGCATTTGGGAGTTATCAAGTATGTGGGTGTAAAATATTTTGAAGCCCGAAGTGTCAAAGTCCTGGAATGTGGAAGTGACATGGCATGATGACATCACCTAGAGTGACGTGGACCTATTTGAAAGTTCAATGTTCTAGATTTTTGAAGGGTGTTGTAGATGAAACCTCCGAAGCCCAAAGTTCCGAAGTGACGTGGCCTGCTGACGTCACCTAGGGTGACGTGGACACACTTGATTCTTTCCATGTGTCATCGTGTTTCATTCTTTTCAAAGACCTTTTGTTCCACTTGGAACTCGACACATGTCACCCGTCAGATTGGGCCACATGTCAGCTCCTTATTTCTTCCACATAGCACCCCCCTGGTGCATGATTGTTGTGGAGACTCGAAAAGTTCATAGGTTCGAAATTCGGGAAATTGGAGTATGCGGTTACAGGAACCTTCAAAGCATGAAGCTCCGGAGAGCTTCTCCGGGAAATTTTCAGTTCGATATTCGGAGGGAAGGATGTGTGGAGTTGGCAGAACTTCTGAAGCCCGAAGTTCCAAAGTCCCAAAGCTCCAAAGATGTAATGTGAAAGGATTCACCTGTTTGAAGTTTGGGAGAAATAAGGCATGAGGTAGTAAGAGCCTCCGAAGCCCAAAGTTCCAGAGCCCCAAAGTACCGAAGCTCCAGATGAGCACATATTAGTTAAGCACTTGGACATAGCCATTGTTCATATGAAGCTTCGGTCGAAATAAAAGAGGGATAGTGTTGAATTGTTGTTTTCAAAGAGAAATTGTTCAGATATCCCCAACTTTTAGCTCAAGACTCATAATTGAGAAAGGGAGCAGTCATTGGAAAGATCTTTGACAACATAACATAATTGTTCACCCAAAAAATTGAGCTGAACAGTCAATTTCTCAGAAAATTAGAAGAAAATAATATGATATATTATTAAACCAGAATGGTTCATATTTTCATGAAATTGTTGAGTTAGTTAGCCTAAAAAAATTCTGTTGGTTTCACATTTTGCAGAGTTAACAACAACTTGATTATATCAGGATCAACATAGAGTGTAGAGGATGGAAGATGCACATGGAGCTTATAGCTAGGAAGATGAGATCAGAGGGATGGATGTCCATTTGGGTATTGAAGGAACAAACTCCAATGGACATGGAGAAGGAAAGGCTGAAAACATGAATATGGTAGAGACCATTAGAAATTTACAGAAAGATGTCCAAAGTCACAAGGCTTGTAATGAAAGGCTTATGAAAGCCAAGGAGCAGCATGAGGACTTCAATGTGAAGTTAATGCATAGCTTGGACATAATTAAAAATAAATTGGATAAGGAGAATGGCTCAAGAAAATTAGAAATCCATAGGTCTCCTGAGGAGAAAGGAAGATCAAGGAGTGTTAGAATACATCACCATCACTCCCCAAGGAATTCCAATAGGAGAGCACACATCAGCTCAAGTCCATCTCCTTTCAGGAAGCATCAGAATAGGTCTGGGGTGGATGAACTGCGAGGATAAATGAACAAGATCAAACCTCCTACATTTGATGGTGAGCACAAGAAGGATGAAGATGTCGAGACATGGCTGCTAGGCATGAGAAAGTAATTCCAATTGTATAACTATTCTTCACATGTAGAAGGAAGAATTTATATCTATCATCTCAAAGGAAAGACATCCATGTGGTGGGATCAACTTGTGCAGGTGCAACACATTAAAGAGAAAAATGTATCTGGGAAGGAATTTAAGAAGTATTTTGAAAAAAAATACTTGACTAAGAGATATTATGACAAGAAAATGAAGGAGTTATTTGAACTCAAGCTTGGAAGTATGTCCATTGACGAATATGAAAGAAGGTTTTTGGAATTGTTGAAGTATGTCTCCTTCATCAAGGACGAGACAGTTAATATTCAGAGGTATCTGTATGAGCTTCCATCTTTCATTAGTGACAAGATTCAATATGATGATCCCAAGACATTGGAAGAGACCATAAGGCGAGCTAAATGCCTATATGATCAACATAAAGGAAATCTAATTTTCCAAAAATCTTGGGAGGAAAAGAAGAAGTTTATGATGAAATAGAAGAAGAAGGGGAATAAAACACCATTCTTCAAAAACAGTCCTCAAGGACAACCAACTTTTAGAGATCCCAGAACAATTGAGACAGGTGGGAAAAGGCCAAGGAAACCACCCATTCAATGTTGGGGTTTTAAAGGAGATCATATGTATAGAGATTGTCCTCACAGAAGTGAAAAAGTGAGAGTTGTTCACAATGTACAACAAGCTAAAAAAATGGAGGACATGGGTAGAAATATACCAAGGATCTATGCATCCTTGGACAACAAACAAACAAAGTTTCAATCACACATGATTGAAATGGAAGGCATGATCAACAACCAAACCATTGCAATTTTAATTGATTAAGGATCGAGTCATAGTTATATAGATCTGAATATGGTGGAAAGATTTAATTTTCCAAGAAGTAATCATGGGAAATCTTGGTTGGTGAATTTGTCTATCAGAGCCAAGAGAAAAGTTAATGAGTTGGTTAAGTCATGTCCAGTGGGCATGAATGGGCTGAGCACCAAGGTAGATTTGAACATATTGTCTTTACGTTCCTGTGACTGTCTAATTGGGATGGATTGGTTGGACCAACACCATGTTGTCTTAGACTATCATAACAAGGCATTTACTTGCCTAGATTAGGAAGGGAACCTAAGGATAGTCGAGGGAATTCCCAGGGCAGTAGCTGTCAGAGAAATATCAACAATGCAATTGAAGAAGTGTTACAGAAAGGGTTGTCAAATATTTTCATCCCATATGGAAGAAACACCTAAGGATAAGGTGTCAAATATTGAATATTATGCAGTCCTAAAGGAGTTTGGGGATGTATTTAGAGAAATAACAGGACTACCCCCTAAACGAGATATTGATTTCTCTATAAATCTGATGCCTGGAGCAACTCCAGTATCCAAGACTCCTTACATGATGAGTACACCAGAACTGAATGAGTTGCAAATGGAGCTTGAAGAGATTATGAAGAAGGGGTATATATGCCCAAGTGTGTCACCTTTGGGTGCCCCAGTTTTATTTGTGAAGAATATGGATGGAACATTGAGACTTTGTATTGACTTAAGGCGTTTGAACAAGGTAACTGTAAAGAATAAGTATCCTTTGCCAATGATCAATGACCTCTTTGATCAGTTGAAGAATGGAAAAATATTCTCAAAGATTGATCTCGGGTTAGGTTATCATCAGGTAAGAATTAAAGATGAAGACATCAAAAAGACTACTTGCAGAAATAGGTATGGTCATTATGAGTTCACAGTGGTGCCATTTGGGTTATCAAATGCACCAATTTTTTTCATATGTTTAATGAATGGTGTTTTCAGAGAGTACTTAGATAAGTTTGTCATTGTCTTTTTGGATGACATTCTTATATATTCCAATTCAAAAGAAGAGCATGAGAAACACTTGAGGATGGTATTACAAGTGTTAAGGGAGCATTAGTTGTATGCCAAATTGAGCAAGTGCTCATTTTATCATAACCAAATTCATTATTTGGGGCATATCATATCTGAGGAAGGGATAACAGTGGACTCTGAAAAGATTGATGCCATTAAAGGGTGGTCAACACCTAAGAATAAGACATAAGTCATATCATTCATGGGCCTTGGTGGCTACTATAAAAGATTTATTGCGGGATTCTCAAAGATTGCACACCCGATCACTTCCTTACAAAAGAAAGGAGTGAAGTTTCAGTGGACATTGGAGTGTGAAAAGCGCTTCCAGTACTTGAAGAAATTATTGTCTAGTGCTCCAATTATAAGGATTGTTGATCCAAATGAAGATTTCATTGTATGCACTAATGCATGCAAATAAGGACTTGATGGAGTCCTCAGTTAAAAGGGGTATGTTGTATGCTATGAATCAAAGAAGTTGAAGGAGCATGAAAGACATTATGCCACTCATGATTTGGAGTTGGTAGCCATAGTGCATGCCTTAAAGAAGTTGAGACACTACTTCATGGGGAAAAGGTTCGAGTTAAGGACATACCATCATGGTCTGAAATATTTATTCGGACAACCAACTCTAAATGCCAAGAAAAACAGATGGTTAGAATTTCTCAGTGAATATGACTTTCATATAAAGTATATCAAAGGGAAAGATAAAAAGGCGACTGATGCACTCAGAAGAACACTGCATGAGTTGCATGCTACAACCATCAACATGTACCAATATGATTTGAAAGACAAAATCTTGGAGGCTGCAAAATCAGATTTGCAATACAAGGAATTAGTGGAAAAATTACAACAAGGTACTTTGCAGCAGAAAATTGAGGATTACAAGATGAGAATTTATGAAATTCTCATGTATAGAAACATAATTTATGTACCGAATTTCCAGGAATTAAAAATTATGATATTGAGGGAAATGCTTAATGTACCTTATGTTGGACACCCAAGATATCAGAAAACAATTGCAACAATCAAGAGCCAATATTATTGGCCAGACATGAAGAAAGAAATTGCTGAGTACATTGCCAAATGTTTGGAGTGTGAAAAGGTCAAGGCTAAGCATAGACACCCAGCTGGGTTGTTTCAACCATTACCTATCCCTAAGTGGAAATGGGAAGTGGTAACAATGGACTTTATCACCAAACTTCCCAGAACAAGAAAGCAACATGATTCTATCATGGTAGTGGTGGACAAGCTTACCAAAGCTGCCCATTTCATTCCAATGAAGCTCACTCAGAAAGAAACTAACGTTGCTGATATTTATATGAAGGAAATTTCTCGATTGCATGGTACACCTAAGACAATTGTGTCTGAAAGAGACCCAAAGTTTACCTCAAAATTCTGGAAAGGATTATTCAAAGGGTTTGGAACAAATTTGAAAGTTAGCACAAATTATCATCCATAATCTAATGGGAAAACAAAGAGGGTGAATCAAGTGGTTGAGGATATGTTGAGGATGTATGTGATGGATAAACCATCAAAATGAGAAGACTATCTACACTTGGTAGATTTTTCTTACAACAATGGGTACCAAGCATCTCTAAAGATGAGCCCATTTGAGACACTTTATGGCAGAAAGTGCAACACACCTGTAAGCTGGGACAAACCAACAGATAGAGAAGTGGCTGGACCAAAGGTGCTAAGGGAAATGGAAGAGAATATGTCAAAAATAAAGCAAAGTTTAAAGGTCGCTCAAGACAGGTAGAAAATCTATGCTGATAAGAGCATAATTCACAGGGAATTTAAAATGGGTGATCATGCATTCCTGAAAGTGAGGGCCAACCGAAGTTCCCTAAAGTTGGGAAATTGTTCCAAGTTGGCAGCTTGTTATTGTGGGCCATTTTAAATACTAGAGAGGATTGGGCCTGTAGCTTATATGATTACATTACCTACATCAATGTTTATTCATAATGTATTCCATGTATCATTGCTCAAGAACTATATACCTTATGATAATCATGTTATTGATTGGAATGTGATTCATGTGGAGCAAGAAGGCATTTTTCAAGTGCATCCGGTGTGCATACTGGACTAGAAGATCAAGGAGATTCAGAATTGAGCTATAGAGCTAGTAAGGGTCCAATGAACCTGGTACGATCCTGAATATGCAACCTGGGAGCATGAAGATGCTATGCGGGTAGAATACCCGTATCATTTTGAATATTTTTGAAAATATTGATGATAATATGTAAACAAGATGCACTGAGGATAGTGCATAAATAAGGGGAGGGGATTGTAATACCCCAAGACCGAGCCCCAATTGAATTGTAGACATGTTTTATAGGCTGGTGAGACAAGTGATTATAAGCTAGGAGGCTTATGTGATGTTTAGGCCGGAGAGCCTAGATGCTTAAGGCCAATGAATATATGTAAACACTCATATCATTAATATTAATACATTGCTATGTGTAGACCGACCACGATAAAAGAGTATGGGGGACTAAGATCCACTAGGAAAGGAAAGGGAGGGATAGGAGACTAGGAAAAATGGCTAAGCTTGAGGGCTTAACTCCAAGAGAATATTATATTATTATTTCCTAAAGACTATGGTGAGGATAACTATTTTATCCTAAGTTTCATTGAAGAGGAAATGAATCATAAGTGGAGAGAAAACGAGCTCCATGAGAGCCATGTGTCAATCATGGTGCATGCAATTATATGTGGGGAAAATAGTCTGTTTTCCCATATTTTTCCCCATTCACCAACGCATCTTCCCCTAGTCACCAAATAATTCTTTCCGGTTCACCAAGGCATTCACACAGACAACCATTGACTCCATCAGTCGAACCTCTCCATGCCTCACACACAGCTTCATCAGTGACCCCATACATTCCTGTTATGCACAACACACCTGTACTTTTCCTAAGCTCATACCGTGCCTTACCAGAATGTTGTTACTTCCAACTTAGTTCGTAGACTGAGCATGGTTGCTGCCCTTACCTGTTCTATACTCGAAATTTGTTGCTACCATCACCCTTACTTGATTGACTTAGGAGCTGGACAAAAGAAGCAGGTTGTCAGTCTTGTGGGGTTGAAGAGGCAGGTTGTCAGGCCCGTGGATTGAAGAAGCAGGTTGTTAGGCCCGTGAGATACTCTCTCAGGGTGAGATAGGTTTCCAGGGAAGTGACTTCCTAGAGGGAGCCCAACTGCAGCTATAGTGCTCGGAGAATTCATGTCCAACCTGTTGTTGAAGCCTTGGAAAGGAAGTGGAGCAGACGAAGGACTATTGAGGAGAGAAGGGGCACACTTCCTGGGGTGGGAAAAACATGTGGGGAATGAGAGGTTGTAGGATGATAGTGTGATTTTTCTCCTAGGACAAAATCCTTCCTGTTGACTGTGTAACTTCATGTTGTCTTAGCCTAGCCTAAGAATCCATTTACCCAGGTGGATTTTAGTCCCAGCTCGGGGGTGACCCACTGTTGAGACTGATAAGCAGTGTGGTCTAAGGCTGGGATGTTCATGGAAGGTCTGCACGTAGTTTGTGGTATTCTATAAAAATATAAGTATAAATTATGTGTTCAATTTCATGCTGTGTATTTGTACATGTCTTATATTTATGAGTATTTCCTGTATATGTTGTATGTATAGGCTTATTGTTCTTTCAACATTAATCTTTGTATTAGCATAATGTGTTGTTTGTTTAAAGATAAATTTATATACAAATGAAATTATTGTAAGTTTTTAGGTGGCATGACCTAGTCTAGGTAGGTTGGGTATGTTACAATGTAATTAAGTTATGCAAGAGTTAATGTGTGTGGCACAACCCAACAGGTATAAGCCTGTGTGTGCTACATTTTGGGTTATCATAAACAACAAAAGTAGTAATGGTGGCATGAATCCGGCCTGGGAGGCCTGGGGTATGCTACATTTCCAGTTAAAAACACAACCAAACAATGGCTGCTTTCAGGCATACTATCATTGGTGCTCATCGCAACACTCAACTTCCCTCTTGTTGTCCAAAATATGCATGTAAGAACTATCTTCTTTGACCATACAAATTTCCTTCTCCTCGAGCTAGTTGACTGCTCACTCTGCCCAGTGTTGATTTTACTTCAACCCCATGCTCCCTAATATCTATGGGATGTGACTTATCACATCCACCCTTTTACATGAGTTTAATGCTTGGCTTTGGGAACATTCAACAACAAATAGAAGGTTATACACAATGATAATAAGTTCAGGAATGTGGATTGGATTAATACCCACAAATATTTTCTCCTTGGACCCCTCTCTCTTACGGAATCATAACACCCCATTGTTTTTATCCCTCTCATATCGAAACCAAAAATTATCATTTGTATTCATCATTTTAATGTTCATAATATACAATTTTTCCCTTGGCCATATTAATCAATACAAGATCTTTTCCCCAAACATATCGACTAACCAACCTGAATGACATTTATACGATTACATTATAATTTGCAGGAATTAAAGCTGAGGATATTACATTCCTCTCCCACTTATTTTTGTGTTGTCCTCAGTGCACAACACCATACAATGTACATACAATTACAATGCTACGTTCTCTGGCCTTTAATCAACATATAACCTCTCCAACCTAATATGACATAGGAATTCTAGCCTAAGTATAAATACATAGGCACTCTGGCCACAATAACCATAAATACATAGGCGCTCCGGTCCCAAAACATAGATACATAATCCACAGGCCTTCTCCTATAGTTATTTTGATTTCCACCAACTCTCTTCCTCTCGACTTGAATAAACCAAGGAATGTACCCCCTTCATTGATCTCAATCCATCGGGATGTATCATTCTTCTATCAGGGATGACCCAATGAATGTGCCCCCTTCATTATCCTCATTCCATCAGGTTGCACCATTCATTTATCGGGGTCTCTCCGACACAAGTAACTAGGAATCTCACTACTGGAAACTCAAGGGAATCATTGCTATGAAAAATACCAGGAAATAACCAACAACCACCTTGCTGCTTCAATTCTACTCACGTAGGAGTTCACTCTTCAAGACTGACAATCTGGTTCTTCGACATTGGAACTCCCACATAAGAGTTCACTCTTCAGGCCAGACAACCCGGTTCTTCGACAATGCAACTCCCACATAAGAGTTCACTCTTCAGACCTGACAACCTGGTTCTTCTACAAGCCTAACAACTTGTTTCTTCTTGTTGTAGTCACCCTCTAGGATCAAACATCCCTTTCACCATTACACAGTTTCTTCGGTGATCCATCATTTGCTACTGTGTTTCGAAGATGATTGCCAACTTTTTTCTTGACTTCCATTAACAATCTGTAACCTATGGAAATCATCCCATCTGCATCATATGCATGCGGTCAATATGATACATCATCATACAATTTTCAATTATAAATTTTCAAATCCATTTTATACAAGAAAACAAAATTTCCCAAGCATGAGTTTTTTGCGCATTATCTTTGGCTCTTGCAATAATAGATATCAGTGTTCGTTATGGGATTACATCCCTTCCATATCCAAGACCATTCTTTTTTGCAATTTTTTCAATCTCCATCCAACCAAACAAATTGTTAACATATCATAATAGTTTGCAATTATTAATTTCTCAAATCTATTTTATACAGGAAAATAAAATTTCCATGCATGAGTTTTCTGCTCATTGTGTTTGGCTCTTGCAAAAAGAAACATCAGTCTTATTTTTGGGCTTACATCCCTACCATATCCAAGACCATTCTTCCTACAATTTTATCAATTTTCACTCATCCAAATAGATTGTTAGCATTCATGCATGTTTATAAAAACTTATGAAGTGATCTTAGAATTGTATCTTACCAACAATTCAATCATTTCCACCCATTTTCACATTAAAAATGGAATTCAACCATTAATCATATTATCTAAAACAAAATTATCATTCATTACACATGCATTATCAACATACCAAGATTTTCATAATGCAATCAAACTTCATCAATAAATAAAATCAATGTGCCAATAATCATGACCACATATACACAATGCATCCTTGCATTGACTCTGGAATACCTTTTCCATGTCATGTATTCCACCATGGTGAGTTGGAAGGTCTAGCCAATGCCTCAACACATTATCCAAACTCTTCCCCAATTAATTTCTCAATCATTTGGATACCTTCCTCTTTGACCCATACACAACACTAGGACTCTAATTCCCTTAGTGCTCTCTTATGTATGTAAAGAGGTTGCAGTCCAAAAATTGGTTATATAGGAGAAGATCATTACACACTTGTATGGCGCTATAACCCTTCCATTTCCAATCAAATCATGTCTGCACACATGGCCATCTCTAATCATGGAATTCATTGATACAACATGTGTATGTCCCCTGACTTGACTTGGTTATGATATCATAACCAATATAACATAATATGAAATTAAATTCTCATATAAATGCATTCAAGCATCAATACAATTTGTATATTTAAGGCCCTTTGCCTTTACATAAATTTCAAATATCGAAAATCTAGCTGAGGGAATTCTTATTTCAATTCCCTTGAACATTTTTGTATCATAACAACCACAAATGCATACCTGCATGGTTGTTATCAATTTACTTGATGCTACCAGCTCAGTTGATATTTTGTAGAGGATTACAAACTCCCTTTATTAACCTCTTAATCAATATATTACCATCTTCATTTTGTTGAAAACCTCTTACTATAGCACCTAGGTATAGTGTTATCTAGTGATTTCCTTACTGCAAATCAGATTAACAACTCACAAAACAAAAATACACTACTAAAATATTCAACTCAATAAATATAGTAGAAGTAAAAAAATGGAAATCAAATCATGCACACATGAACAACAATATTTTTGGGTAGATACCCCTAGAAAAACCCTGGAGGGAAAACTAGTGTTGAGAATGACATTATTATGCTAAAATTAGGGCTCCCGTAACAGGGGTAATGGCCCACTAAGAGAAATAAAACTTCAGAAAAACATGACAAAGTCTAGTCTGGTGTACAACCCAAAACTGCACATTTTCAAGATGTACATGATCCGGATTATTTTCGGCATGAAATGAGAGCGGAGATATAATAAAGAAATGCACAAAGATATTGCAGATATTCAATAATAACAGAAATGTATCAGAGATGCAACCATAAACACAAATATACAGTAATAC
>SNQJ01S0004737.1:127824-150279 GCA_010110895.2 Picea sitchensis
TTTAAAATATAAAGTCTAATAAAAATTAAAAAAAACATATTAAAATTATGTGATAATATTTAATTAAAGAAAATTATTTCAAATTTTAACATTGAAAATATGTCACATTTGCAAATTATTAAAAAACACACTTTCTAAACAAAAGTTCTTGTCACTTATGCAATATATATTAACCTTGCCTATTGATATAAATAAAGAATTCACTACACCAATTAACAATATTTTATACAAAGATGTCGTGTGACATGTAAAACAATTTATAAAACTTATGTTTCCTCTCTCTAAAATATAGCAAAAGCCACATGTTATAGGAAGCCTAGAAGATTAATGCATAAAAAGTCTAACGTTCTTCATTAAAAAAACTCGAAGTCCAACCTTATAAAGTATGAAAGTTAGTTTCGTGTTAAGCAATGTTTTTTAAAGAAAAGAGTTCTGTATGAAAAAGAAAAGAGCATTAGAAATATGAATATATTTTGATATAAAAAGGAAAAAATATCACATAAAATAAGATAAAATATAACATTAAACAAGGGAAATCGCTGTAAAATAATTAGTTTTTATTTTTTAACAATTCAAATATATAAAGTTGAATAATAAATTATGTAGTTTTGAACAATTAAATTTTATTTTGTAATATTCCTAGCCATCAAGAAGCCTGGGTAATGCCACTACTCAGCTCTGACTTAGTTGGGATACCAAACTATAGCATCCCCGACCCTTCACAGAGACCGGACAATGCCATTACTGTGGAATATTCACATATAAATATAATATGCGTTAAATCAAATTAACACATTTTAACATAGAGTTACTGTTACCATTCATATTTAAATAGAATTAACAACAATTCATACATGCAACAGAACATATGATAACATTCCAGCATTATGCATAACATAAAATTAAGAAGATAAATTATACTTATCTTTCAACTGGAATAACACTACCAACTACGTGCAGACCTTCCACGAACCTCCCAGCCATAGATCGCGCTACTCATCACTCTCAGCAGTAGGTCACCCCCGAGCTGGGACTAAGCTCCACCGGGCAAGGGAATCCTAGGTTAGGCAAGGTTATCAGGAAGACACACAGTTTATGAGGATGGATTATCTCCTAGAAGCCACTTATGCCCACTTCTCACAGATTCTCATTCCCCACATGCATATCCCACCCTAGGAGTATACACCTTCACTGTCACCAGGGCAGTCCTGAGGCTGCTAAGCCTCCCTTGCCCCGAGCTTCAGCAACAGGACGGACCAGAATTCTCCGATCTCTGTGGAAGCTACATGACCCCTTCCATGAGTTCTCACTTCCTTCGTGCACTCTCTCACCTCGAGAGAGTCACTCACATGCCTGACAACCTGTCTCTTCAACCACAACCACCTCCCTCACCTGGAGAGAGTGTTGCACACAGCCCTGACAACCTGCTTCTTCAACTCTGTTCCAGCACAAGGAGGACAACAATAAGGCTTATCAAGGAACAAATGACGGTATTCAATCACACTTAGCCAAGGGACTGTGTGGCCACACCAACCCACAGTTATGACACACACGACATAGACAATTACAGTATGCTCAGGTTTCACAGAAGACATCAACTCAAACAGTTAAGCACGAACTCGGATTTGCATTGTGGATAAATTGGGTTCACACGACACATAGGAGACACGGCTCAATCCACGGGTTTGCCACTGGTTTTTAGGGTGCGTGACAAAGAATCAATGCAAAGGTCGAACACAGACTCAAACGATTCAAATGAAGGATGTGTCGGCTTCTCAGGAAAACATCACGGTTTTCTGGTTTCAGATCTGCGTGAGGGTATGCGGAGATCATACGCCCACCACACACGGTTCAGATAGTGGACGAAAGAATGGAGGACAAACCCCCATCACGACTCAATTGTTGGGTTAAATTGCATGTGCCTGGCCCGACACATGTCGCCCATGAAGCTGCATGCACTCCATCAAGTATGCATTCCCTTTTCTAGGAATTTAGGATAAAAATATACCTTTCACACCACTTTGGAATAATAATAAATTATTATTCAAGGATTTAAGCCCTCAATCTTAGCTCCTCTTCCAACCTTTCAACCCCCTCTCCCTTACCCATTCTGTGGAAGCTTAGTCCCCCATCACTCTTTCTTCGTGGTCGATCGACACACAACAATGTTTATATATTATATTAATGATCTGCATAATTACATATACAAAATCAGGCTCTTGGCCTTTAACACCTAGACTCTCCGACCTAATCACCAAATAAGCCTCCTAGCTTATTATAACTCGGCTCACCAACCTACAAAATATATTTACAATTTATAAATACAACTGGGGCTTGTCCTTGGGGATATTACAATTCCCTCCCCTTATTTTTGCACTGTCCTCAGTGCAACTTTCACACAACATCAACAAGATTTCCAAAATATTCAAAAAAAGATGCGGGTATTCTTCCTGCATAGCATCCTCATGCTCCCATGTCGCATCCTCAGGACCGTACCAGGTCCACTGGACCTTTACAAGCCCTATGGCTCGATTTCGGAGCTGCTTGCTTTTCCGTTCTAATATGCGCACCGAAAGAACTTGTAAGACACCTTCTTGTTCCACCTGAATCACATTCCAATCAATTACATGATTAGCATCAGGTATATATATTTCTTAAGAAATGNTATACAACATACACAACATACAATAAATAAAGAATTGGTACTTATCTTTTGATTGAGAAGACCTTCATATCACATGGTCTAGATCAAGGTATCAAACCTCAACAACATTCCAACCAATGATCTCTCCTTCCCCACATGCATGTCCCACCCCAGGAGTGTGCACCTTGACTGTCACACAGTCCATCGGTTGTTACACCTTCATTTCCTTGGGCTTCAGCAACAAGTCGGACCAGAAGTCTTAGAGCACTTTGGCTTTCGGAGTTCCAACTGCCCTCAGAGATTTCCAATCAACATCTTCCCCGAGCTACTCTTTGTAGTCAACATTTTAACTTTAATCAACATCATCTCATTTACATCACCCACATGCAGTTATCATGAGAAAACATAAAAGAATTCGTTTAGGAACTCCAATTAGTTCGAAAGGGAATTCAACTTTTATCCCCAAAACATGAAATTCTATTTCATAAATCATCTTGGTTGTTGTCAAATTAGGATTGCAACCTTCCTTGTGGTTTTCCACAAGCACCAAACTGCATACTATTTTCTTGCAAGGCTTCATCTTGCATACTGCCAACAATTGTTATTATTTCCTGTACATCATAATTCAATTGCAATATGTACAGAACCATATGCAACGAACTTAGAATTGTCTGCACCTAGAAATTCAATCACCATTACCAAACAACTTAACCAAATAGAATGACTCATCATTCTATGCACATGTATGTTCATAATTAATAACATTGATTTTATTATTTCAATTTTTTGAACATAAAATTTTCTGTAGTCTCTATTCCTGTGACTACCTGGCTTGCAACTTTCCTGTTGCAATGTTTAACAATTCCTGAAATGTTCTTAACTTCATGAATTAACAACATTTCAGCCATTAGTATAATTACTTACATGCCAAAAACATATATGCATGCACTCACAAAACGCATTAAGCAAAGTGCATTTAAGTATACAATTCCATCATGTATGAGTGCAACTCTGCCCCTTACTAGACACGAGTACAACTGTCAATGCCTATTTCTTCAGTGCACCCTTGTATTGATTTACATAATTCTCTTTATCTCAGTCATGTATCTCACCATCCATAAGCTGGAATTATGGCCAATGTGTTGACACATTCTCCATACACTTCCTATTGTCTTCCCAATTAATTGGATGGCTTCCTTTTTGACCCGAACACTACACCAAGAATATAATTCCGTGGTGTTCATTAGTGTTAGCAAAAATATTGCAGCCCAAGTTTTATTTAAAAGTAGGAAGTTTTTAGTACCTGTGTGGCTCATAACCTTTCCATATCCATACCTTGCCATATCCAACCAGGTCTTGGTCTCATACATGACTAGCTTATTGGCATTCATTCCTATAACCAGTTCTTATATTTCATTCTTTGGTTATTGCCCCATAACCCAATTAACATGACATTCTACTATGTCAGTGTATGCATTCAGAAGCTAAAAAGATTTGAATTAATACAACCCTCCAGCCTTTACCACATCCAATGTTATGCATTCAATAATATAACCCTGTGATTTTATAAAATAACTCTAGCTGAGGAAATTCTTACCAAAATTTCCTTTCAACAATTATGCAAAAAGAGTGATAAAAACTCATACCTGCATGACTGCTATTAATAAATTTTATACTACTTGGAAGTTTGATGGCCGTAGAAGATTTCATGCTTCTTTTATCAAACTTATAACCAACACTTTAGCTCTCTGTTGCTTCCCTCCTTATGCAACAACATCACCAACAACACTTGCAAACACGCAAACATTCTTTCCTCTCGCTGACCCAACCAACCATAATCATACTAGCTGCCACAAAAATTGCAACAATTTATTTCTCCCTATAAAAATTTTTCTTGCTGATCCAAGAAGTATTCAATTCTTCCCGGATTCCTGAATCTTCTTGTGCTCTCATTGTAGTCACTGTACATGACTATTTCTGCCCTGAGCACTTTCGACACAGTGCCCCTACCTCAGCGGGGTTTGCTAACCTCCTGGTCAAAAGGATATTTCAAACTTCTGAGTCACATTAACTCTTCACGCTCGTGATTGAACCCAAAACAATTATACACAAGTCTCCTTTCCTTCTGTGTGCAGGCCCTGACAGACCCGCGGGTTATTCCTACGTGCTTCCAAAACTCCAAGTTTCAGGCGCTAGCCCATTTTTCCATTAGCCCTTTCTTTCATAAGACCGTGGGCTATGACCTTATGGAAAACTGTGATTGCGGGCGTGGGAAAGAGTGGTTTTAGACCAACCCTCTTTTCTCCTCGCAATTCACCTCCAACTACCACATATCATTTTTCTAAAACCGTGGTATAAATTGCGGCCTGCTCTTAGATTTTTAACATCCGAGCAAGTTTTGGCCCCGCAATCCAGCTCGTCCGTCGATCTCCAATCCCTTGGCAATGATCCGCGATCAACGACTGCTATCTATCTTCCTTCCACACATGATCCCAGATCTGCACGATATGTCGACACATAGCTCCCTTACAAATCAACAACTACGGTTGATTCCGGCTCTCCGACCCTCGGGAGTTTCAACTCTCAACTATCTGCTTTTCCCATATGGCAATATTCCGGAGTGGAAGATCTAATGACACATATCCTCAACAATCAGAGAGTTTTGATGAACTCCGACTCTCTGGCCTTAAGGAGTTCTCACGTTTCCACACACACAAATCTCCAGAGTGAATTTTCCCGGAGTGATAGATCTTCTTCCACGTGTCCTCTCCAAATCAACGACCCTGATTCTCTTCGAGACTTTGGGATTTTGACAAGTCCACTATTTCCAACCAAGACCAGATCAATGGTCCTTCGACCTCCTCTTCGATCAACAATCGAGATCTCCTTCGGGACTTCGGCTTCGGAAGTTTTCAAAGCACCACACAACAATCTCTCAGAGTTCCGGATTACCAAACTCAGGAAGTAGGGCGGATCAACCATCCACGTCTACTCAACATTCAACGACTAACACTCACTATGGAACTTTAGGCGTCTGAGTTTCGGAACTTTGAAGCTTCGAGACTTCGGAGGATTTCACATCTGCGCATCCGAACTGTTAATCTTCGAACATTCTCAATCACCTTTGGTGACGTCATTACGTCACATCACTTAACATTTTCCAATTGTGGGGGCATGCAACGATGGTTTATAGTAACCCGCCTTTCATCCCGCAATTCGTTTAACGCTGACACGTAACCCCTTTGAACAATTTGATAATGTAAAGTAATTTTTTAAAAACAATCGAATAATATAAAGTGGAATTTATTGAATAAGATTACGTTGTAATTTTTAATATCATGGTCTAAAAATGGTTTTAGAAGTTACCATGAACACTTTACCTGGTGGATCTGTAATACAAAAGCCAACAACACTTTCCCTGTGGATCTGTAATATAAAAGTCAACCATGCGTAAAGGCACGTTGGTTTTATTATATTTTCAGGTCAAAGATCAGTCATAATATCAATAAAGACACGTTGGTTCGATTATGTTTCCAAGCTATATTATAATGGGTTTGACTCAATTTTGAATTCTTATTACTGCTCTCGGGTAAGGATAGTGGAAACCACTAAATAAACATAAGGGTCTCAATAATAATGTTAAATTGAAACTATTTCATGGGTGCTTTGGGCATTTGCATTTAATTTAATTTAAATTGTTTTATTTTATTTTTTGAAAGTAAATATTAAAGTGTAAATATTAAAATATTATTTTATTTTAATATAATATATTATATTATATTATAGATTGGATGAGGAAATTCGTTTTTACTTCTTTTGCATAACCCTTAAATAGAATAAGTGAAGCCACTAAAAGTTGTAAAGCCATTGAATTTCTAGTTGTAAAGTCATTGAATTTCTATATTGTCAAATTCTTAAAAAAAATCTATTAAAACATATTATATATATATATATATATATATATATATATATAATAATTACTAAAAAATTAATATTCATTTTTATGTCGAAGGCATATTTAGTGTGAGGTTTTGTAAAAAACCTGTCAACTGGTTGACAGGTTTTCTAAAACCATTTTTTTTTATCTTTTCACCTTAAAAACCATCTACACATAATTCAATAAAACCATCTGCACAAAGTAAATGATTGTTGACTTCTGTGACTGCGCTTTAAATGTACAGGTATAGTTGATGGGTTGATCCGTGCATATTAATGGCGGTTGTTGTTGGAATAATGCTTAGTTTAGAAGACTAGATTGGATTGGGTTGTTGGAGGATGTTGAGAGATTCTCTCAACCTTTCCCTCTAAGATTGGGATCAGTTAGATTTCACTCCAACTATATATACATAATGTATCCAAGTGTAAGAGGGTAATAATACAATCAATCTATTGTGTGTGTTATTCCTGTGCAATGGCTGAGCTTTCAATTTCTATTTTGGTATCAGAGCTTGGCTGTGCTTAGCTCCTCACGGAGTGCCCAGGAATATGAAATAGATTGAGAGGTTGTTCTCATGTATATATGTAGGGTAGGAGTGTATTGAATTATTGAATGTTGTTGATCTGTTTGAGGACCTGCCACAGGGAGTGTTGCATAACAGGGACAATTATTGGGTTTACGAGTGAGCTGCAGATTGGGTTTGATGAGCCACCTTATTACAGAGAGGAATCGTTGATTAGGAGGTGAGAGGCTGCTGCTGTCTGCTCATATAGTATATGAGTAGTTGTTTTATTCCATTTGAGAATTCCGTGAGCCATGAAGAATTCCACTGCATGTTACTGCTATATCTGCGTGAAGAGTATTTGGAGCTGGGCACTGGAGGGCGTGCAAGAGAGAGTTGTTCAAATCTCTGTACCTGCAATGTTTCTTTTTGTGTGTGCGCTTTAATTCAGTGGAGTCATCTACGTGGAGGAGTCACATTGACCAAGCGTGTGTTGTTGCTGTGGAGAAAATCGACTAGTGTGAGAAGGATTCACAATCCATTCGTTGTTGTTGCTGTGGAGAAAATCGACTAGTGTGAGAAGGATTCACAATCCATTCGTTCTTTGTCCAGTGAGTCCGTTTGCATTAGCTGTCCACTGTCCAGTGAGAAAGGAGGCCGCTGAAACGTGCAGATAGGTGAACTTGAGAATCTGAATAGCAATTGCAAGGAGACCGAGTGTTGAATTGTGCAACTTATTCCTCCTATTCCTATTTACCTGAGTTCGTAAAAAGCAATATAAAGAAATATTTACCGGAGTTTGTAAAAAAAATAAAAAAATAACAAAAATGAAAGGTAAAATCTATATTAATTAGTTTGTGTTGTTAGATATATTATATGTGTGTAAGAGTGTGATTTTATTTGTAATCAAATGATGAAGAACCAAATATGTAACAAAGTGACATAATTCAGTTGTTGTTCTTCATGTTCTTCTGAGCTATAAGAAACACATGATCGGTTGAAGTCTGTTAAAAACTGAAGATTTTTGTTGTACTTCGGTGCTTCAATGTCAAAATTTACAGGTTACCTTGTGAGTTTTGTGAGTTTGTAAGTGTGTAGAAAGGTCGGTTGTTTAATTGATTGTTGAAAACATTTTGTACTTAGATCATTGTCCTATATAACCGCTGAAATTTACTCTTTGGGGAATTTCACAGATGGAAGTGTATCAATAAAAATGGTTCAGTGTCGAGACTATCCTTCTAGAGGTCGAAGCTACCACAAGAGTCTCAAAGATGGTCACGCTTTGACTTTTAAATGTGTCAGTGGGAAGCTTTAATGTGTGGAGAAGAAAGAGCTGAAACCGGGTGATTGCAGAGTGAGTTTCAAAGTGTCAGGAAGACCGTGACGATGCATGGCATCTAAAGTTAAAGTGTTGTAATTTTTGTAATTCAGGATGGCTGTAATTGTGATTAAGTATTGTAATTTGTAAAGTAAGCATTAAGGGAGGGTGTTGGAATAATGCTTAGTTTAGAAGACTAGATTGGATTGAGTTGTTGGAGGATGTTGAGAGATTCTCTCAACCTTTCCCTCTAAGATTGGGATCAGTTAGATCTCACTCCAACTATATATACATAATGTATCCAAGTGTAAGAGGGTAATAATACAATCAATCTATTGTGTGTGTTATTCCTGTGCAATGGCTGAGCTTTCAATTTCTATTTGTTGTGCGGGGGCTTGACTGTTCCTCCCGAAATGTACTGCACTGTAGTGTTCTTTCACATCCGGGCCGACTGGAATGAATTATAGCTTGAAATAGATGAACCGAGGTTTTTTTGTGTTCCGTGGAGTAGCAAATGGGAGCTGCATTTCATTGTTGCACAGACTATATTTCCCTGATTCCACAGAATCCATCGCTTAAACATCAGCTACATTTCACAGTTATGCAGACTGTATTGCCCTGCAACCGAGAGATAGATTTTGGGATAAAGAATGAAGGATTCCGTGCCCAACGACTATGTTTCTGCACAGAAGCAAGTGACGATGTTTTTGCACGGAAGCAAGTGGTCTGGGAGAAAGAATGAAGGGATCTGTGCACGGAAGCAAGCGGTCTGGGAGAAAGAATGAAGGAATTTGTGCCCGACAACAATGTTTCTGCACAGAAGAAAAACGAGGGACATGGGCATATAGTGAAGGTAAATCTGTACAGAAAATCTCGTTTTCCTTAGTCTTCGGTGTATCTCTGCTTTGCGTGCTTAAATGGGCATACAACGAAGGTAAATCTGCTCGGTCTAAACAAAAGGAGTTTCAGTAACAAAATGAAGTAGAAGAAAACCCACCTTCTGATTTACGGATTCAACAATATCGATTGTCCTCATAGCCTAGCGTAGGTGCTCTATTCGCAAAGAGGGTCTTTCCAACATTGCCTGGTTTGTCACTTGCAGCGCCCATGAACACTTGCTTTTCCCCTGCTGTGTTTCTTGGCTGGATGTGCCGACTATGTGAAAAGATGTTGTCGGCCTTGCAAACACATATCCGGAAGGTTAATAACACATATCCTCTTGTCGTTGTTGTCTTTCCCGATGTTCTAGAGGATCATAGGCTGCAAACTCCGACCCTCCTTCTGATTCTTACCCTACCCTATCAATCTCAAGCAGCTTGCTCAAATATAACGGGGTTCCCATTCACATTATGAACAGTCAAATGCCTCTGCTTATTCAAATATTTTAATTTTGTTATCAACGGAGCATAATTACGCCGAAAGGTATATTTCTTGGTAATGGGCACAATTAATCATCTTTTAATCTAAAATTATAATCTAATGGCTAACAATTAAAGATGCTCGAATATTCTTAGTCGTCCTCCCAAATCAATGAATGTGATTTACTCTTCATAATCTCCTTGTATTTTTGAATGCATCCGTTAACTTGTTTACTTTTTAACATTTACCTAATCATATTAAGAAATTACTATAGCACTATATGATTGCCACGTTTAAATGATTAACGTTTAAAATTACCACGTTTGGATTATTAACCACGAATTTCCTCCCCTGTCCCTGGTTTTCCTCAAGCGTTCATCAGTGACAATTATGTGACTGTGCTAGTATACCTATAATCAAGTTACAGATTTTGTATCAATCGAGGTGCCGTATTGGTTTACAATAGAGTGAAAAAAAAACTTATTAAAAATAAGGAACTCATTCTTCCCTTTTCTTATGTTCAATATTATTATTTTCAGTTTAACATTTATTAAGTTTTAAAGATGTAGTTTAAACTTTCTATGATTTTAAGTGTTTGGTAACATAATGACTGATGAAATCACATTTTTATATTATTTAAATTACATTTTTAAATATATAAATTAATTCAGCATTCTCAAAACACTAAAATCTAATTACTAAAATGTACAGTTTTTTATATTTACAACCAAATTTTGGATAAAATCCAAAAAAAAATAAGTACCCAAAAAAATTAAAAAATATAGATGTTTTAGAATACCTCATCTGGATCCACTTACATTAATGTATTCTTCCTTTTTGCCCTTTTTCTCCAATGTGAAAGATATACTTGCACTTTTGAAGTTTATATATGCCAATGTGAAAGATATACTTGCACTTTTGAAATTTATATATGCCAATGTGAAAGATATACTTGCACTTTTGAAATTTATATATGCCGAAACTAATCAACATCTTTAGTTGAGATGTTAATATCAACATCATTGACTCTTGACAATGCTGTAAAAAATATTTACAGATAAATGCAATGTTAACCTATTCTTAAGATAAGATAAGACAAAAATGAAAAGTAAAATAATTATAATGGATCGAAAATCACTTAAAACTAATTTAAGACTCAAAAAATATGTCTAGATGTACAAATTAATTGCTTGGGGTTGCTTTATGTATTAAACAAATTAGTTGTTTGGGGTTGCTTTATGTATTAATTTCGTGCACAAGAAAATTTCTCAATATTGATTTCTTTATGTATTAATTTCCAGCACTAAGAAAACTTCTCAATATTGATAGACTTTTTCCATGAGTCTACAACATTCTTGAAAGTATCAACCCTTTCCAACAATTGTCTTCATCCATGTCTTTTAAAAAATGATAGTGCACACCAATATAATTACTGTGAGCATGATAAGTAGGGTTCTTTGCCACACAAATTTCAAAGTCACTATCAAAACTTATTCGTATAGTGTCTTGTACAAAGCCAACTTTTGAACACAATCACTACAACCATACAAATTCCTCTGTAACACATGTATTTCTCATGTAGTGGATTGCTCCACCGAACAAGTTAAACACATTTAACCACATCAACATAACTTTGTACATCCATTGCTCTATTTGGTCTTAAGTCTTCCTTGGTAGTAGATTGTATAATTTGAAGTGCCACACAAATATTTGAAGATTCTCTCTATGGTAGTCCAATGTTCATTCCCCAAGTTCGACATACATACATAGATACATAGATACATATACATATACATAGATACATATACATATACATATACATATACATATACATATATATTCAAAACTCCCACTATATCTTCTCGTTTCATATTAAACAATTCAACATATTTCTTCCTTTTTAAACATAGTTTCATATTAAACAATTCCTTTTAATTTTCATGCCTAGAATAAAATTTGCAACACCAAGATCCTTCATATCAAATTTAGATGAGAGTTGATACTTAACACCCTTAATGATTTCCATCTTGTTTCCAATTAACAACATATCATCAACATATAACACTACAATAACAAAGTGATCACTGACCTATTTGGCATACGCACATTGATCACTATACACACAATGATCACTATTGCTTTGTGAAAATCCAAGTCACAATATATAAGTATTAAACTTCTAATACCACATCCTTGATTCAAGACATAAAAGGACTTCTTCAACCTACAAACCAAGTCCTTCTTTCTTTTCATTGTAAAACCTTCTTGTTGCAACACATAGATTTCTTCTTCAAGATCACCGTGTAGGAATATTGTCTTCAAATCCATTTGTTCTACTTCAAGATCAAAATCATCAACAATAGACAAAAAATATCTAATGGAAGTTAAGTTAACAATGTGAGAAGAAATATCCCTAAGGTGAATTCCCTCCACCTGAGAATATCTCTTTGCTACTAGGGGAACTTTGTACTTCTCCACTTTGCCTTTTGTATTGAACTTCCTCTCGAACACCCATTTGCTACCAAGTAGTTTTAATCTAGCAAGCAACTTGACTAAATCCCATGTCACATTTTTTGTCCAAGGCCTCCATTTATTCAACCATGGTTATTTATTCAACCATGGACTTCTATAATTTACTTTCATTTGTATCAACTCCCTGCTACCAAGTAGTTTTAATCTAGCAAGCAACTTGACTAAATCCCATGTCACATTTTTTTGTCCAAGGCCTCCATTTATTCAACCATGGACTTCTAGAATTTACTTTCATTTGTATCAACTACCTCCCTAACAATGATAGGATCATCATTGGTGGCAAATGAAACAAAATAAAAATAAAAATTAGGTGGACTATACTTTTTTTCTCTCATTTCTTGGGATGATCTCCTTGTGACTAGGTTCTGAGGTTCTTTGGGAGATTCATCCCATCCATCCCCCGACAATGAAGTGCAATTCACAATGCCTTACTATGTCCTCAACTACTCCAAACTCCGTATTTGGGAGGTATATTCATTTCTTTCCTTTTTCAACAACTCTCGGGTAACATAGATTTTTAACCATACTATTTTGATATGTCCATTAAGAATCTTGTTTTGGGTGGTGGACAGTTGGAGGAGTACATCAAAATGGTATATCTGGACGTAGACATCCAAGTCTTCGAAAACATTGATCACCTCTTTGACTTGAGGGATGGATATTTCTATGCGGATATGGATTGCTTCTACAAGAAGACATGGAGTCACACTCTGCAGCATAAGATTAGATATTGCCAATAGTGCCCAGACAAGGTGTCATGGCCCATCCAATTAGGGAAGCCTCCTTCTCCATACTTCAATGCTGGAATGTTTGTCTTTGAGCCCAGTAAACTGACATTCCACTGCCTTTTAGAAACTCTCATGGTCACTGTGCCAACACCCTTAGCAAAACATGTCTGGTTCTATTATCTATCTTTAAATCGTGATATTTGGTTGGATTACTGGATCTGCTTTTGACCAACTTGTGGTATATCTCTTGTAGGATTTTTTGAATATAAAATGATTTATAAAATATTAAAATTTTACTTTTGTCAATCCAAAAATAAAATTGATATTTTAACTTAATATAAAAAATTGATATTTTAATTGCGATTTAAAATACAATCATTTATTCAACAAACAAATTATTATAGTATCTCTCTATATATATCTTAAGGTGACAAAGCTTATCATAATTTAATTGTCAACTAACACTGAGATTACTCATTATTAGCTACTATTCATCAATGCAAGTTGATACATCAGGGTGATTGAAGTAAACTTCCACTCTTGTTAGATGTCTTTAAATCTTAGGGGAAGACAATCTCTTAACCAATCAAAAGTATTTCTAGGTTTTACTTCAAGACCAAAATGCACTTTTAACCTATATAGTATCCACAAGAAAGATAGTGTCCCTTGTGGTCATGGTTGTGGCTACCTTCAGTAGGGTCATGTGTTTTTTAGTACATCTAGCCTTAATTATATACATGAGACCAGATATTGTGATTGTAGTTTAACCTCTTTCCCAATTTAACATGTGATAACTCATTTTCTCTATATAAATTATGTGATATTGACACTATGGTGGTAATCACTTCTTCTTAAATAAAATAAAAACAAATCCATTCTATTGCCATTGAGAGATTTACATGAACATTTTTTTTTATCATCTTTTAATTTGTTTGGCGGTATAAATTCATCCTCTATTCCACATGTACAAAATTGGGTCCATATGTCGCTATTATAATTTATCCATCTCATTTTTATTTGGAATCACGATAAATTCATGAGCATACATTATATGGATGACATGCCACCATCTTGTTTAGGTTAACTTAAGTACTTGTATCATTTGGTGCAGTCTTTTGGGTGTACAACCTTGTCAAATGATGACAACCTTTGAGCAACACCTTAACCTTAATAATCATACATATGGTCAACAAACCAAATGCTACATGGTATTTGAGTAATTCCCTCATCTCTCCATATCGTAGCCTAAGCATAAACCAAAATCATCTCATATAGATATTAGACAAATATTCATTAGACATGATTTAGTAAGAAAACATTGTTTTTTTTCTTCTTCTACATATAGAATACATAAAACTATTTAATAATTGTTCATACTAAATATCCTATAAACTCTAAAGAAGATTTGAACTTTTTGTTCACTTTATTTCTATTTTGTTGCCCCATATGAATCTAGATCAAATCTACATTAGAATTTGGTTTCACCCAATTACCATACCCTTAATTCCTTACCTCGTGATATAGCAAATCTACCCCAATGTTAACTCATTCCTAACATATGTAGTTCATACCCTTTCTACATCTCTCAAATTCTAAGACATGTGAACTTTTTTTTCAAATTAATTATGGAAAATTGAAAAATGTATTACTATTGTATAATCATTTTATTTATTTTTATTGTAAATAGAATTTAGAGTAAATTTAAGATTTAGAGTAAATTAATAATTTTTTTCTTTTTTAATTTAGTAAAAAATATTTTATAATTTTTATTGTAAATAGAATTTAGAGTAAATTTAAGATTTAGAGTAAATTAATAATTTTTTTCTTTTTTAATTTAGTAAAAAATATTTTATAAAAATTATCGTTACATTTAATGGATAGAAATTTTATTGCTTAAATTTTTGATTAAATAAAACTTAAAAGTTTTAATTCATTTTAAGACAAATTTTTCAAATTATTAAAAAATTAAAAAAATGAATGTATCGTAACCAATTAAAAAATAAAAAAATAATGCATTCATGTAAAACTTTATCTAATCTTTATCTTAAAAAACTAACTTATGTCATATCTATAATAACTATGTTTTATTAAGAAAAAATAAAAATAAAAAACTATAAAATTTGTATGGAATTTTAAAAATTACACAATTTTGGATTCATTTGTCTTATTAGGGATTGAGTGTGTTTATAGTAAATTTGTATGATTCATTTGTCTTATTAGGAATTGAGTGTCTTTATAGCAATTTTTTATGGAATTTTAAAAATGACACAATTTTGGATTTATTTGTTTTATTGGGGATTGATTGTGTTTATAGCTTCAATGGTTAAGGTAAACAAAATTAAAATAAATATGCACAAATCAAAATGGCATAATCTATAGGTGTCCTCACATGTGCATGCCAAAAAATATGGATTGCTTTTAAGTAATCAAGTAAAATCAATGTACTTAAAATTGTAAGGTCAAAGATCTGTATAAGGTGCTCCATGTGTGAAAGGATTTGAAAGTTTGATACAAATCAGAACATGATTGGTAGACACAACCTATCTATTATTAACAAGTTGAGTACAATTAATAAAATGATGGCTCTTGGCCAATAACGTGCCTTGTTTTTTTTAACTCTTTAGGTGAATATTATTTTTCCTATTTAGTTGAAAATTTCAAATCTAAAATTTTATCATTCATGTTTTACAATCTTAGTGATTAGTGATTGATAATTGCTAATTTAAAAAGTATTACAATATTAAAAAAAAACATATATAGGTTTGAAAGTCATGATTTCCTTGTTTTATGGTTTTAAATTAAGCTTATGTCATCATTCTATTCTATGTGTATTACTTTAAAGTAACATTAAGATAAAAATAAATAAATAAATATTTAAACAATTGTATTTTTAGTTTTATAACTTTTTAGTCCATGGTTGCAAATATTATTATTAAATTTTTTATTCACCAAATAAGATGAAACCAAACCTATTGCTTTTATATTCCATCATCATTCATTTCTTCATTATAATCTTTAAAATAAAATCATACCTTAAAAAAATACATGCAATTATAGAAATTAACCTATAATACATAAAAGTTATTGAGTTTACTACAATTTACATTCTCTCTTTTCAAAATGTACAATTTTTTCACCAACTTTCTATTACCAATGTTAGTATGAAAACTTTTCTCAAATTACTTAGGCATTCTCATTCGCCAACTTAAATGACTATGAGAGAATAAACTCAAACGTAAAGTACTCCTCCCAAGTTATTAATATACATATTCTATTGTGTGATCAACAAAGAGATTAGTGCCCATCTAAATGTGGATAATACATGAATTACTTTCCATTATAGAAAGTGAAATGTGCATTATAAGTAAAATAGTTTACATCATAAAAGGTGACATAAATTATTAAAGGATTTCATTTTTTTTTCCACATAAAATTTAGCTATATATTCATATTGAAATATACTCTTAGCAAAAGTAAAACATATTACAAAGGCTAGAAAAAATCTAAAAACATATGAGGACCTTCATGATCCCCAACACATTTATACTCTTAGCAAAAATAAAACATATTACAAAAGCTAGAAAAAATCTAAAAACATATGAGGACCTTCATGATCCCCAACACATTGATAATATTCAATTTTCCCTAGGGCTTTTAGGAGCACATGTTTTGATAAAGTAATATTTTGGAAAAGCTTTATAAGATCGATAATTTTGTTCTTCCAGCACTCCAGACCCTTGCCTCGCAACCAGTCAATCAGTGAATGACAATCTTTGAGTCTCCTTGAACAAAAAGCTCTTAAATAGCAAACCGATTAGCTAAAGTGAGAAGTGCCCAAACTCCCAACAGCTAAACTCTGATGTTTGTCCTTGGACCACAATTAATATACCATGTAAAAATTCTGTGCTCATTGACCTGGATTACCCCTCCCGCTCCACTATTTTGTTCTCCACTATTTTGTTCTGATGCTAGGGCCGCCCCCTCAAACCAACCAACCATGCCCCTTACCACATTCATTGGCACCCTCCTCAACGTCTTTGTTCTTATAGAAGGTTTATATTCTCCCATGACAGATAAGGACATAAAATCCACCTTATGAATAGATGGAGACCCTTCCTCAAAGATAGCGCGGTTCCTTTCCATCCAAATGTTCCAGCATATGAAATTCGGAAGAGTGAGATAGCTTATATTTTGCAATCTCCAGTTTTTAAAACTTCCAGCATATGAAATTCGGAAGAGTGAGATAGCTTATATTTTGCAATCTCCAGTTTTTAAAACTCTCACGTATGGTGTTGCTAGACCACATTCTCATTCTCGGAAATTTTAAAGAAATTTTTGCTCTTTCCCAGAGAATACACGAAAAAGGACATCCTGCAAACAAATGGAACACATGACTCCAAGTTACTGTCCTCTTTGCAAGAAGGATTCGGAAAGGACTCCATTTGTAATACACAGAAAATGACTTTCCATAAACAATTGTGAAGGAGTCTTTGCTAGAGAAAATTAAAAAAAGGAGAGTTTGAAAAAGCTGGCTAGATTAAGAGAAAGAACATTAGTATGGGAATATAATAATATTGTTGAAAGCAACACTGAAATTAATTGAAAGTAATGACGTAAGCTGTAATTCATTGAAATCACCATGCAAATATACCTATGTCACCATTGAACTCCTTGGGATAACGTGTAGTCGTTCCTTGTATTTGACAACAATCATGATATTGAAATTTTGTATGAAATTATTGCTATCGTCATTGCACGTTCAAAAGCATTCATTATTTAATCATTGTAAGTAAATTTGTAACTATTCACGGTTTTTGTTGCACCTTAAGGAAGTAACACAGAGAATCCTGATCAAGAGTATGGCATTCGGGAGAAGCCTTCTACAGAGTCAAACCCGGGACATCCAGAAGATATATCCAGATATTATTATCACATTCCTTTCCAATGGCTCGACTAGTATCTGATGGCGAAAACCCAAGATTCCATATAAATATAAACTCATGTTATAAATACATATAAATATAAACTCATGTTAAAATGCAACTGTGTCAGTAACATTACCATTTGTTGTTGTTGGATGCTCCAAGGGTAGTGTAACTTTTACCTTCATCACCAAACGCTTATGGCCTGGGTACTCGAACCCATGCGCTCCCCAGGGAAGCAATGTACCGTTTGCAGTGACCACCATTGATGTTACAAAGCACGCACAGAACACTGGGAAAAAGAGATGGAATTTATGATTTCAAACCAACTAAAGAGTCACCAGAATTGACAATTCTGGAGCAGAATAGCAGGGCCAGTGCTGATGCAGCTTAATCTTGTCACAACAATATGGGAGCCACCCAAGATGAGACTTCTTATTGTTTGTCACTACCGACCAAGAGTGAGAGTGAAGGGTGTAATACAAATCCTATCAGGTCCAAATCAAGTCTGAGAGATAGAGTTGTTGATCCAGATCTAGTTGAATTTGGTGGAAAGCTTTACCGCTAAGACCCTTTACATGTGCAAGTCTTTCCCAAGCCACATACATGCTGGAGTGTAATGGAAAGAACAGATGCTCCCAGAGGGGGAACATAACATAGATATAACCATAGAGCAGAGGAAGCCCTAATGCCGACATATTCTAGAAGCACCTGAAGTAGGTATTTATTTTCCAGACATATTCTAGAAGCACCTGAAGTAGGTATTTATTTTCCAGACATATTCTAGAAGCACCTGAAGTAGGTATTTATTTTCCAGAAACTAGTGTATTCTTAAATTCCTAAAATTTTGAATCTTATTCTAGAGCACAACATAGTTTCTTCTAAATATTTTTTGAAAATGGAAAGGCACATACCTTATGGCTTCCAAATTTCTGAGAATATTTCAGAAAATAGAGATAAAATGTGTAAACTTAAAAAAATAGAAGAAATATACTAAAAAGATAAAAAATTATATATTTCTAGAATTCTTATCCGCCCTGCAAACTTTAATTTCCAGATAAATTTTACATGCGCAGACAACATGAAAATAAATATTTGCATATAGTAGTTTCTTCAAATTTTGAAAAATGATTGGAAGCAAATAATTATGTAAAATATTAAATTTATATTTTAAAATTCTTATCCAACCTGCAAACTTGATTTCTCAGAGAACTTTTATATCAGACACACAATGTGAAACAATATTTTTCGGATAACAATTTCTTTCATATATTTGGAAAACAATCCGTTTTCAAAACAAAAGAAGGGGCATATTGGGTCATTTTCAAAAACAAATTGGAGGCTTATAGGGGCATTTAACCCGGTAAATCATTAACACTTGGAGCATTTTATAAACAAAACCAAATGCATCTTGAGAATTTTATAAAGCAAGAAAACCAGGCACACTTGTATTTTACAGGGCATGAACCGTTTCATTCAGAAAGCTATATAAATCTTGGAGCGTTTTACTATATAAACCAGATGCATTTTAGGGCGTTTTACTAAGCAAACCAGACTGGAAGATTTTAATAACTTTGATAAGAATTGAAAGTTATAACTGTAAGAAATTCATAATCAATATGACAATAATGCATAATAAAAGATCATGTTTTTTTAGCAGAACAGAAATTAAACCCAATATCAAAACTCACCTATTTTTTTCTTTTCCTTCTAGTGCAAGGACGATTCTAGCGCAAATGGTCAAGTTCCAGGAGGCATACGATAAGCCTGTTGAGCTCATGATGCAGGTGTGTGCTAAAGAAAATAAAAACCTGTTGTATCATAGAAGCTGATGATTGGTGTGGCAGTTTTGTAAAGAAATCCCTTACAGTCTAGGCTGGGGGAATGGTGAAGGAAAGTGTTAACATTAATAATAGGGTTAGTTACAGACTTACGACCATAAAACAATAGTTCTTCAAAATCACTACACCGCCTCAACTGCACCATTCTTTAAAACTCTGCCAAAACCTCTTCAACTGCACCATTCTTTAAAACTCTGCTAAAACCTAGACTGCATCAAAGAGTGTTAACATTAACAAGGGTTGCATGGCAAAGCAGTCCTAGTTAATTGGGAAATACATGTTGAACATCATAGATACATTTAATCAACATAGATACATTTAACTGCAGATTTAATAAAGATGCCGAGTTAGTTGGGAAATACATGTTGAACAACGTAGATACATTTAAATGCAGATTTAATAAGGATGGAGAAGATAAAAAAAAAAAACGTCTTTGAGATTAATTTTTTTTTTATACAACAGAAACTTGAGATTGAGATTAAAAATTATTATGGTATGTATGGTCTTTAATACCATCCAGGTACTATGTCTACAAAAGAATTAAATCTTAATGCCCCATTACTCTTGGTACTTGCAATACAATGAAAGTTTGATAAGAGGAATGTGTGTGTATATATATAAAAGGAACTATGTTAATATTGATCAACATATATTAAAGTAAATCTATAATGTTCATTAAAGATGGTGCAGTTCCTACCAAACTTGTTTGAAATTGGAAAGATGGTGAAATGCAATTTAATGGAGGACCGTTAATAAGGTAGAAAAATTCCAATGTAGAGGTATGAGTACATTAGTATTCCAATGTTGTAGTATGACTACATTCAATTTTGTGAATTTGATAGAAAATTATAGTTCAAAACTAGAGTAGAACGTTTCCATTTGAATTTTAATCTGATGGAAGATGCCTTATTCTGTGGCGCTGGCAAGTTAGGATCCCTAAGCTATGAGACAAGAACCTTATTAAACCTATATAAAGTGATTACAGGTCTTACTCTGTGGGGCTGGCCAAATGTTGGGAGGCCCATGCTATGAGACAATAACCTTCCCAAAAGCCTATCTAAAGTAGCTTCTAGCATGTCCTTTTCTTTTGACCCATAAGACACAGAATCCTTGCTTTGGCAAAGGTAAACTATCTGAGTATTAGCCACAACTCTTAGTGCTAGCAATTTCGTATGTACATAGGAAAAACTTCTTCCCTTGATCCAGAGGTACCCCAAGGATGGTTGTAACCATAGCAAGGTTGTAACCCGAGGGTAGTAAAGTCCAGCATTGAACCGCGCCATGAATTTTGTGAGTTAGACACCCTAGGGATTGAAGTGTAGCGAGAGAGTGCTCATGGCCTCTTGTATCATATTAATTACCCCAGCTCAGTGAGAATCTTCCCATTCTGGGATTATCCGATGGTTGGGTGGGAAAAGTGTCATGGCAATCTAATTCACTTTTCATCCAAGATAAGTGTTGAGATTCTGTAATGCAATATGAATTATGTCATTCAATTAATGATGTGACTGATGTGCACTACATCGCTTTCCCCATACAATCTTATGTCAGTTGATTAATTGTAACATTCATTGCTACATTAGCTAGTGCAAGTAGAGTAGTATGTCAGTTGATTAATTGTAACATTCATTGCTACATTAGCTAGTGCAAGTAGAGTAGTAGCATATTCCCATTAAAGCATATGGACTAATAGGGAGCAGTATATGGAAATAGAACCTGAGGATCCATTTGGTGCAGGAAGGTTGTTTCTGCCAACCAACATGATTATGATGACTCACGTGTAACCAAGGCAAGGAAAACCAGGGGAGTAACCTCAACAGGATTCTCGCAAGAAGACCATGATCATAGCCCTGCAGGTTCATCTCTGAACATCCTCTAAACTATTTTTTGTTTTTTTATATAAGTAAACAAAAATGTATTTATTTCTGTGCTTAGAAAAGAGTTTCATGGTTTGCCCAAAGTGCATCCTGGGTGAACAAATATTTCCATATCTACATATTATTTACTGGAAAGGTAACATTCTTCGATAACAAAGACTTCTTCCGAGTATTTAACAACATTTTATTTATATATTAAGAAGACACGACTCATTCCTCTGTTTTTTGTTTTATAATGTTTGACAGGATGGTGGTATAAACAGTGTCCACACATACCAGGTAAATTCCTATATATGTGTATTTAATGTTTTCCTGTTTTAAATATTAAAATTTGTATGCAGTTTTCGTTATAATACTATGCTTAAATAAGTTTTGTAGAAGACAATAAAAATTTCCACGTCAATCAGGCAACAATATTGCATGTATAACATTTCAATGCGAGGTGATAATCTCGTGGAAGATTTGTACTGGAATTATTGATTGTTAATTTTCTTCACAGGACATGTGGAATGTGACTCTAGAACCACAACACTTGGTGGAACTACCCAAAGAGTACACTTTCCAGACAACATTGGTTGATTTAATTGCATGCCGAGAATTGAACCGTGTAGGCACTGGGTTCAAAGCAGAGTGTTGGTAGTGCTTAGTGCTAGCAGTAAGCATTGGGTTCAAAGCAGAGTGTTGGTAGTGCTTAGTGCTAGCAGTAAGCATTGGGTTCAAAGCAGAGTGTTGGCATTGGATGAAGTGAAGCCCGCAATAACACTTTAAACCTACTAGCCAATGTCAATGACTCTA
>SNQJ01S0004737.1:158226-174404 GCA_010110895.2 Picea sitchensis
GGTGTTCTCACTGTGTTCGATGCTTTGGTTCGTTGAAAATGTTGGCTGGAGATTTGTTGGTTGAACTTCTTTGTTTTATTGCTGGGAATTGTAATGGATTTTGAGGTCGGGTGCAAAATAGTTCTTCGTTTAAGTATATAGCTTCTTCCAACAACACAAATTTGGCAACTGTATCGAGTTGTACAGATTGCACAAGTATTTGTCTACCTCGGAGGTAGGTAGAAAAAACTGTATGGGTGGATACAATGACATATTATCACTGCAAAAGTTTCTATTTCATAGTATGATGACCTGCATGTGGGTCTAGTAGCCGACTTGACAAAAAGCTATGTTCTTTGTGAAAGTTTGTTTGGTTTCCTATGGATGTAGTTGCAGACTCTACATATTTGGTGTCACCTCTGAAAATTCCAGGCCTTTCTGTGGGCCACCATATCTCCATGGATATGAAGAAATATATATTCTAATGCCATCTACAGCATTTGATACACTTGTCAGACCTGTTCTGGTGGATTTTGCAGCATTTGATGCACTTGCCACACCTCTACTGCCCGAAGAAGTTATGTATCCCAACAGAGTTTCTTTTTGCATCTGGGTTGGACGTTCCTTCCAATTTACTGTAACAAAGCAAAGAAGTTCCACATACAAATCCTCAGGTGAGCTTCTCAACCAAATAGACGATTGAATATAGGGAGAATACCAGTCACTACGTACTTGAATTATGTTCCATTGCTTTAGCTGTTGTGACATAGAATGACTCCTTCCACTTTGAAATCGACCTGAATGACATTTGTAAGCTGTCTCGGATGCCAAGGGTCAGGAACATTGCAAGCAAAGCACCTTAAACCCCAACTTTTCGACAGCAGAGGGAAATTAATACTTGACAAAGAATTGAATGTTGAATAAACAAGCATTGCAAGCAGGCCATATCTAGAAGAGAGAAGATATTCAAAAAAGTGGGATAGATGTACTTGGCAGCACCAATTAAGTACAAAACTGTGAAGAAGCTTCATCAATGTACATATTTTAAATTGGTCGACGACAAGCGAAATCACAATCATTGTCGAAAATAGCCTCGACTTTATTTTGTAACCCACCTTATTTGAATATAGAATAATTTCGGTTTATTTTTTAACAGTATTTTCCAATTTCTGGTATTTGTTTTAATTGTATTTTCTACCTTCTTCCCCTGTGTGGTTAAACATGAAACACAAGGTTTTGTTTCTGCTGCCGAGTACTTCAATCTAAATAAAACCTGGCCTGTTCTTTGTTTACACTTTACATGTAAGAATAATTTTTCATAGGCCATACTTATGTGGCGGAGACCCTGTATTTAAAGAAAGAAATTGGAGGACCCGTTCTGCTCCCATTCTTCGGGTTCCGTGAATAGAATTAATAATGAGTAACGACAAGGCAGTTGAATTGTTGATGCAATGTTCTTGTGAAGTTTGTTGGATATATTGCAGCTTCTTCTATTTGATAATATCCGTGCATATACACTAATATCAGTAGTATTGGAATAAATACAAAAAAACTTCCTCTTCGAAAAATCTTAGGCAATTATGTTTGGGTTTGTGGTATTAAACAACTATGTCCATTGTTCCGTCATATACATCTTCCAGCCTAAGAACTTCCGTAATCTACAATTTATGTTTTAATTACTTAAAAGTCACACCAAATTTTGATTGCATTTAATTTAATTTAGATATTGATGTTTATGGAGAGTCGACGTTTGCTGATCTCATTGCAACAAATACAAGATGAATAGATGATAAGGAGTTTATGTCGTTGAGACCATAATGCAAATTCATGTTTCTTGTTGCACTATGTACATGTTGTAGTCAAATTTTTTGAGGTTCCAACGAAATTTGCAAGCCGAAAAGCATCTTGCAGATTGGGAGATCATTTGCATTTGAAACAACCAATCCATTAATATATATTACTATGAATACTATTCAGATAAATATGAAAACTTTGTTCATTGAGAGATGCTAGTATGAAAAATATTGAAATAGATATCATAACTTTGTCTTGGCCAATACTTTCCCAGTTATTTGGGAACCAGGCCCCGGGTTCACGGTACCCAGTACCTATGTCCCCTGTTTCGTCATATACATGTTGCAGTGAAACAACGTTAGTGATTTGTTCCTTTCCATACTTGGCCAATTTTATGCCCGCCACTGCAGGGCCGACACTTGCGAACCCAGCTGCTTATCATTCCGCAATATACATCTTGCACTGAAAAGATCCGTGATCTACAATTTCACCGTGGGTTCCTCATACACATTGACTTCGTTCAAAGTATCTGTTGTTGCTTTCCATCCCTAGCAACTTCACATCCTTCCTGATATACATCAATAATGCTCTTACTAGTGACAAGTGGATAAAGTGGTACGAAAGATACCTCCGTCATCTGCAATTCATGCTTTAACATCTTCATCTTCATCCTCACACGATGGATCCAACCGAGCGTTGTTCCTTTCCATACTTATCCAATTTTATGCCCATCGTTGCGGGGCCGGTGCTTGCGAACTCTCATGTTCTTCTGCGAGATACTTAGTTATTTTTCCCTTCTCTTGTTCTTGTATATTATCTACAATTCCACTGCCAAAACCTCCGTCCTTTTTCCCTTATTTTCTTCCCATGTATTATGGGACTATAAAATATGGACATGATATTCTATAAAGCACGCACAAATTCCACATTCCATACCTAGTGACATTTTCGATCACGAGTTCTCGAGCGCGCAGGCGAGCTAAAAAATGGGGCTCCATTGTTCCGTAGCCTACAAATAACACCCATAATTCCATGATATACAAATTGACAAGCGAATCTATGGACTGGATGAGTCAACATTGCACTTCTATTGTTCCGTGTCCTCCAAACAACACTCCCAGTTCCGCGATATAGAAATTGACACACGGAATGCAGAAATGACAGAGTGAAGATTGCCATTGTTTATGGATGACAATCCCTATGAAGTATCTGACAGTATCTAAAAATTTATTTAGAATACTAAATTAGCACTTATTAGTGACAACTGGACACAGAGGTATGAAACAGTTGGAATTGCAGTCTCCGCAATATACAAATTGACTACCAAACATCGTTCGCTCTTTCGTCTTACAGATTATGCATTCAAATGTTCGGAGCAATACAATTAGAAGGTCTGGGCCTCGCCTCCTCTGCAGATAACTTCTCAGCCTGTTTTGGATCCTCCTTTTGGCGGGTTCACGAAATATGCATCTCTAGCGTTGGCGGGTTGGCATATCTTTATTTCCATCTATATAATCAGACGACAAATCCGACCGACCGTTGTTGCTTTCGATACTTGGCCAATTTTATGTCCACGGTTGCCGCATTGGGACCGATTTCAATTCCATATATATCTTCTCATGGAGAATTGAACTAACAACTGTTCCTTTTCATACCTACCGACATTTCTGATCACGGGTTTTCGGGCGGGTGGGCTCAAAATTGGCCCTCCATTGTTGCGTGTGTTACAAATAGCACCCAAAATTCCACGATATACAAGTTGAGAAGTAGAGTTGTGGACTGGCTGACTCGACATTGCACTTCTATTGTTCTGTGTCCTCCAAATAGTCCTTCAAGTTCCACGATATACAAATTCACACATGGAATGCAAGGCTGGCAGGGTGGAGATTGCTTTTGTTTACGGATACTAATCCCTATGAAGTATTTAACATAATCTAAAATATTATTTTCAATACTAAATTACCTCTTAGTATTGACAACTGGACACAGGTGCGGGTTCCGACATCATCCGCTCTTCCGTGTTACAAATTATGCATTCAAATTATTTACTCTGGTCCTCCGCAATATACAAATTGACTACCGGGTTCACATCTTGTATTCAAAATTTCCCTGATCTACAATTCCACTGTCGAATCCTTTCTCCTTTTTCCCTTTTCTTTTTCCCCTGTATTATGGCTCTCATTATATCCATGTATATAATCACACCTTAGGCAATTTTATGTCCACGGTTGTTGGGTTAGCAATCTACATTTCTATCGCGTGCTCCTCGAACTCACAAGATTCACTGTACCACAGTTGACAAATGTGCTTCCTAATATACATTTGATATGCTCTTACTAATGACTCTTACAAGTGACAACTGCACACAACAATACAAAACAGTTCACATCCAACCATTCACAACATAGAAATTGACTACCGGGTTCCGACATCGTCCCCTCTTCTTTGTTACAGATTGTGCATTCAAATGTTCCGAATAATACAATTTGACCATCCGAACCTCTGACCCTATTTTGGATCATCCTGTTCACAGATTAACGAAATCTTAAATTCTTAGTCAATGTTTCAGGTTAGCACATTCGAAGTTTGCTACTTCTTCTTCCCTAATATGCATATTGCACTCAAAATTTCTGTGATTTACATTTCCACCACGGACTCGTTGGTCCTTTTTCCCTTTTCTTCTTCCCTTGTATTATCACTTTGTGGTCATATACATAGTCACCTTTCTATAAATACGGTTTCCAGCGTTGGCGGGTTGAGATATCTTTATCTCCATCTATATAATCACACAACTCCTCCGAACGACCGCTATTGCTCTCCATACTTAGCCAATTTTATCGCCACGGTTGGCGGGTTACGCATATTGCAATCAAAAAGTTCTGAGACATACAATTTGACCCTAGCACCCTCACCTTCAATAGTTGTACCTTGCAACCCTATTTTGTAGCAGTTTTTTTCCCCTGCTCGTGACCTCTGTACTTTCTTGCTATGCAATTAGAAACCTTTGATGCTAACAGGTCACCATGCAGGAACCGTAAACATTGTCATTAATGGGCGAAAAACTCGAGGAGATATCCCATTATTACGCATTAAACCAAGATGTGCAGAAACTTATTTTGTCCCTTCCTATTCTTGATCTCCAACACGCGTCGTCGTGTTGGGCCGCTCAAGAAATCTGCAATGCTTAATCTCTCATTGCAATATCCACCATGTTCGCATTTCTATATATGCAATTAGTATTGTTTAATGTTAACAATGCATCATGCAACAATCGTCCAGATTGTCATTAATCAACGAAAGTCTCAAGGACATCTCCCATTCACATGCTTTCGAACAAAATTTGTGCAGGGTTATATTAGCCCTTCCAACCTTTCATTTCATTCATCGTCTAGACAAATAAATGTCTTTGTAGACCTATGGCAGCGGGTCGATAACAGTTTTGTGGAGATACAATAAATATGTTCGAAGAAGAGGACCAAAGGTTCTAGTGGTCTAGGGCATACTTTTACTATTCATCTCATTCCACCCAGAACAAAGTGATTTGGACCTCCAGAATCACTCGTGCAGGCTGCGTCTCTGAGGTTTTTGACTGTAAGGAGGTGGTCTCTTGGTGCACCGAAAAATATATTCCAGGCCAAAGAATTATTCCACTGCACGACCATTCTCTTGTTTCTTTGTCACCTCAGCTCTTCCGCGAGATGTTGAAATTGTCGAAACCAACATTAATGTTAAGAGGATAAGACTGCAAGCAGTTTCTAGAAAAATATCATAACGGGTTAGACATATTAGCCAACTTCCTCAAAGACCCGACAATAGTTCCTGAAGATATCACAAGGCTCCAGGTAAGTTCCCTTAGAAATCCATTCCGGGAAATTGCTTGGCTGTTTACAATAATAACGGGACATGCATCCACAACAGGCATTTCCCATATAATTATTTATATTTTGTGTTTCACAGTCAAGGAACAATACATTTTCGATTGGGGAAAGCTAATCTCCATTGAACTTTGTTCCCAGTTATCACGATTCAAAGAATTGAATAACTTTTATATGTCATCCTACTTGATTTTTACAATTGTGTATTGCTTCCCGTTTCCAAAACTTTCTCTTTCCAATAAAATAAACTGTGGATTCGACCCAGTAACATTCTAGCACGACGCCCTGTGGAGACACAAGGCCTCCCATTGTTTTAATGAAGTTTTTAATGGCTTTGTCTCAGTTTTCAAAGATTTACTGTTAGGCAAGGATGCTTCGCAGATGTCTGGCCAGGCAAGCAAGTTTTTGAACAAGAAGGGCACACTTGAGAAAAAGGAAAATCACAGTCTCTGCATGGTCTTTGGCTCTAAGGAAAATCCTGCCTTCCTTCCATGCCACATCACAAACAAGATGTTTGTTGCAGAAATAACAAGGCAATACAACCAATGGTTGCATTTTTTCTATGACAAGAAAAAAACCCAGTTCATTCCTCTACCCTAGAAAGTCGGAGACTTTGTGTGTAGAAACATCAACAAGATTGACGAGTTTGCCGCCCATTTCAAGAAATTGAACCTAACATACGCTGAAAGGATAAAAGGGTTCGACCCTAATGGAATTTTTAGAGAACATTTATTGGGTGTTGGCTTTAACACCTCTTTTATCCATAGACACGTGACCCAAGACATGGACAGTGTCGACAACAATCCTGCTTCTGCCCATTGCGACACAAAGACATTGCAAAGTGAAACTGAATTTTACAAACAACATGGTAAAGTATCTGGTGAGAAGAGTACCCAGTCCCCCGCCAACTCTCCCAAGAGCACGACACCACAGAGCGTCGCTTCGACGGTCCATCCTAGTAAGAAAGAAACCCAGAAATCTTCGAACAAAGGAAGAGATAAGAACCCTCCTCGCATAAATATTGATAGTTCTCACAAAGTTCCACTGATGAAGAAGAGAAAACACAATGCAAGCCATGCGGAGGAACCTGAAATTGATAGTGGAAAACTGCAAATTGAAATTGAAACTAAGTAGATGCAAAAAATTGAGTTGTCCGCGGTGGACATATCCGACATCAAATTTTTTGACATAGATGAATCCTTCGTAATCCAGAGCGCTATTTTTGACAGCCAATCTAAAAGTATGGTCATTGAAAAGAGAGATGTAACAAACAGGAAAGGAAAATCTCGAACAGAGATTGACTTTAGCCAAATGAACCCATCCAAAATCTGCTCGTTTCACCAGGTAACCGGTGATGTTCTTCGTGATTCCATTGGAGGAATGGAGACGGATTATGCCAATCTGAAACACTGCCTCAACGAATTTGAATAGGCTTTCATTGCAACACCAGAATTTTCCAGTCCTTTGGAAAAAATCGTGCCTTATACCACTGCAGCGAAGATGAAAGTATCCTCTACCCTCCTTGCATGCTCCAGAGCCCTTGTAGAGAATAACATCAACAAAATAATGCAGCTAGTTACTGAAGCCTGGGAAACATTGCAAAATTTAGGTTCCTTTGGAAAGAAGTCCAATGATTTGCTTGAACATTTGGAGGCAAATTTAAAAAATGAACAACTTTTATGTCATCAGGTGATGAACCTTTTTGCCAACTATGCCCTGAACACATCGGAACCAAAAAGAAGACATGAGAAACTCCCCTCCCCAAAGCGCACCAAAAAAGTAAAAGCATGCTGGCAAAACAAATTTGAGAACTTGCACCTCATTGTCAAATCATGTAAATAAGTCATATCAGAAAATAAAAATTTATTCACAAGCCTGCTCCAGATGGACTTAGCCGGAACTACCAATGAGGTTCAAGATCCAAACTTAATTCTCAAATCCTTGTCAGTCACCAAAGAAGCGTTCCAGGAACAAGTTGATATTTTAAAGGGGTTGTATTTCAAAATTTTTTACGACATACTTGAACATCATCTAGATGAGCACGAGCACTAGGTAGTGGACTATGCCTCACACAATGAAGAAGTTGAACAGAGTCTGCGTAGTATTTCAATGGATCTAAGGAAATTATAAAATGACCTTTACGACATAGAGATCCAGGATGAAATCAACACAACCCCCATGAAAATCTACATCGAAGAATGGTTCCAACTCAAATGGAAAGCCTCGTCCAGGAAGGGAAACAATTGATCAACAAGAGTCCACTGCCCATCGATGACAGCAACAAAAATGCATCGACTTCATAGTAAGTCTATACTGCCATCTTGTTTTGTTTATCATTCCAGTTTAAGTCTATGCTGTCATCTTCTTTTCTTTATCAATCCACTTATGTCCTATTTAAATAGAAAACTGTAACCAAAGACTCATAAGTTCCAATTTCTTCTTTTCAGGTCTTCCTCTCTACCATCGCACACTTCTTTCGACGTTCCTAATTCTTGTAATTATTTCCTTTTATGGTCCACGGGAGCCCCAATCCCAGTCTATATGACAAATGCATTTAAATTTCCACAAACATGTAACAAACATTATTAATTTTTGTTAAATTTCAAAGAAAATTGATTCGAAAATGTCCTTATTGTATACTAAACTTTGGGTTTCCAGGAACCTTCTTGTTTGTTCCAAAGAAAACTAATTCGGATATGCTACATTTYTTSTCTCCTATTGTATGCTAATTTTTGGGTCTTCAACGACGTTGATGGTTTAAATGTTGATGTAATTTCCTGATATATGTAACAACCATTATTTATTTTATAATAAGTTTCTATAGTTCACAATCCCGCTTCTCAATTTGTATATCGCGAAACTGTCGATGGTTTTTGTAGGGCACAGAACAATAGAGGCCCATTTTTGAAACTCGCTAATTATGGAATGAACAGTCCGTCCATGCTCTATAAAACATGTGCAAAGAAAACTAATTCGGCAATGCTATATCTTTTTTTTCCAAAAAAAAGCCTTAGTTTTAAAGCAAAGTAATTTGGTGCAACATATGTTATTACTATTCTATTATATAATATACATTATTAATTTCTGGTAAATTTCTATAGTCCGCAACTACGACTCTCATTTTGTATATCGCAGAATAGTCGGTGCTATTTGTAGACCACAGAACATCAGACACCCAATTTTCGGTGCGCCAGCCTGAGAACCTGTGATACAAAAACAACCTACGTATGCAATGAGGAATACAAATTTCGTATCTATACAACTAAAAATCTACTTTATACAAATGCATATTTCGTATGTATAATTTATTTACTAAATATCTACTTTATACAAATACATTGTTCGTATGTATAATTTATTTACTAAATATCTACTTTATACAAATACATATTTCATATGTATAATTTATTTATTTTTGATGACTTTCTATGTCCTAGTTTTAAAAATAACCAATTCGGTAATGCTAAATTTTTTGTGTCCAACAACCATTCAAACATTGATAATTTTTTATATTTTTTCAAGAAGAACTAATTCGGGAATACTATGTTCTGCACACAAACCACATGTATTTCATCTTTCTAGCCACCTACCTATACTAGGTCACATTTACTCCCATACCAACCTGGCAGGGACTACGCTGCCATGCAACACTTCTTGTTAATGTTATATGCATAATTTATCATCTTTTTTATTATCTTGAAGATTTCTAGAATGAGGACAACCCATATCTATAACTACCACGACGAGAAATGGTTTCTATTTAAGCCAAAAAGTGGTAGGGAGTAATTGAACATGTAAATCATCATGACTTTGATAGGTTCATATTTAATGCAACTCTCATTTCTATGCAACAAAGGAAAAAGTTCTCTTCGCAATATATATGACCTTTTGAGAGGAGTTGTCCATGGATATCTCACTGAAACTTTTCTAGGGAGTCTCACAAAGTGCCTAGAGATGGAATGTACCCTACAAGAGGTCTACCACACCAATCACCATTTCTTATTTCTCAGTCGAAGATGTCCCTTTTGTTTGCATATTTTTGGTATGCCCTATGGAAACAACATTTTGTCATGGTTTTTAGTGTTGCTTCTTTCCCATTTTCTATATTATGTGTAGGGTTTATAAAAGTCTAATTAGATAGGAATGGAAAGCACATGTTGGGAGTCTAGGGTTTATAAAATTCTAATTATATAGGGAAAACACATTTTGGGAGTCTAGGTTTTATGATAGAGGATATATCCATTTTCTTCTGCTATGTTTTATTATGTACTCATTACTAATTGGTTATGCTAACCACCTTATTTTGTAATTCTCCAATTTCCTTGTTTTATAGATTAACATTTTGGTTAGAGAGGGTTATCCTTGTTTTATATATGATAGAGGATATATCCATTTTCTTCTGCTATGTTTTATTGTGTACTCATTACTAATTGGTTATCCTAACCACCTTATTTTGTAATTCTCCAATTTCCTTGTTTTATAGATTAACATTTTGTTTCCTTGTGTTGGCGTGCAGTGGGAAGACCCTGGGTTCAACATGAATTCACCAACAAAAACCTCAGATACTGGCCCTTTCGACATCACCTGCAAGCAGGTGAAGTCTCACCCAAGGTATCAATGGGAACTGTAGGAACCAGGTTTCCACAATGATAAAGGAATGGGAGATAGTCCTCTTAACCATTATACTTAGCATTAGTTCATTATACCTTATATCATGTGAACATAAACATAAGAATATGAAACATATTCATAATAACATACATATATAATATGTGCTCAACAAACATAACAACAAACACATCATGACACATAAACACCATATTTAACGTGGTTCACCCAATATGGGCTACGTCCACAACAACCTACTTCTTATTATATTATTCAGAATCATCCATTATAAAATATGCACACTGCACTCATAGATCATGCCCTTTCCGTTCTCTTATCTATCTATGCCGCTCTTCACTCTTACACATATCGCATACATTGCATACACACTTATTCACTATCTCATATTTTCTCCCTCTCCGACTGCTCTTTCACTACTCTATTCCAAAATCCTTACATATTTATATAATTAAAATAGTGCTTATCCCTTATCAATGGACCCAAAATGCCTAACAACTTCCAATGATCTTCCTCCTTTTGCGTGTGCTAGTCCCGAAAGTGTGCCAACTGTCTTTCCTTATTTTTCTCATGCTGCGTAGTTCCCAAAACTAATCCCAAAATCTTGTCCCAATAGGCCCCCAAAAATCACCTGTGGCTCATCCCGAGCCACTCATACCTTCTACTTCGCTCCCTTTGACGTTGCAACAAACTTCTCAAAAATTTCCTTTGCGGTTGCGACCTTCTCCTTTGCTTGTGCTTCTTGTGTCAAAACACCTACTACTGTCTACGCTGTAATGGAGGTCTTCAATTTCTCTACACTATCTTGCACTTCTTGCTTCACTATGCCTTGTGCAACTACAAGTTCTTCTGTCACTCGAAAGGCCTCCTCCTATAGTGGCTCAAGCTTCTGCGTGAGAGTCTGTTGTTCAACTTTTATTTGGTTTATCTCTTGGTGTAGCTGCCTATTCTCAGATGTTGCAGCCATTTGTTCTGTTGGTGGAAAAGTTCTCACTGTATCTTTGATCTTTTGCGCCTTCTCCTACACAGTCTGTAACCTATGTTCTAATGCTTGTAGCTTGACATTCTCCAAAAATTGTGTCCACACTTGTGTACTCTCCTCATACATCTTTGTGCATTCCTCATCCAAGCTCCTAATGGTCTCCACAGTCACCATGACTATCTTCTCCCATTTCTCTCTTTCTTCTGGTGAGGTTTGGTACCTCTAGGAAGTTGTTGTATACCTCTTGCACTTCCTATTGCAACCTTGTTGTCTTATGCATGGCCTCGTCAAGTTCCAACATGAGTTTACTATACTTTTCATATAGTGCATCATTGTCTGCATTTACTTTGGCCAACTCCATTGAAGTCGACTCTGTGTGCAACTGGATCTCTTGTGTAACACTTGTTTGCAAGCTATGTAGTATTTTCATCAGTAGTTGTGACAATACTAAGTCAATATGGCTTAATGCTTGCACGCGCTTCTGTATTTCTATGGTGGGGAACTCTATCGCCCCTGCAGATATATTCATGATTCGATGCTCTGCTTATGCTGATGGTGGTTGCGATGTTTTCAGTCATGATTATGTTGTCTTTTTTGTGCTCTCTATCCATTCTTCTTTTGTTGTTAGAGTTGGCACTATCCTGGTTGATTCCAAAATCTATCATAGTGTAGCTATGTGTGCTTGCACATTCATGTGCGTTTCTTCATGTTTCTGCGCAACTCGCAAAAATGATTCTTTAGTAACTTCTTTGACCTGATCCCCAATCTTCTCCAATTCATCCTTAGTCAAGGCCTATATCACTACTTCCTTTGAGGCTTTCCTCTTCTTATGTTTATGCGTTGATCGCTCCTTAGGGTGCTCCTTTCTACTCTCTCTAGTGTGTGGCAATGTTTCAATGTCACATGCACCATTCCCTTATTCTTCATGTTCCTGTTCTTCTTATTTATCCTTCTCTAGTTGTTGTGTCTCCTTCTGTGTTGTTTCTATCACTAGGGTTTTCCACTTTGCTTCCCATTCATTGACAATCTGGATGACATCCTATTATGTCAGTATGTATCTAGTTGACAACCATTGTTGATCTGGACCCCTCTTTGCTTGAATTTACATATGGTGCGACCCTGCTTTGAATCACATGATTTATTTGTATGCTTCAACTATTGGAGGTAAACTACATAGTGTGTCATCAATGCATTGTCAAATTGTCTCCTGATAGATGTAGAAGGTGATGTTGTTATCCATTTTCATGTTCTTGTGCGTGGTATGCCACAAAGAGACATATCTTGCTGCCATAAACAATCCTTGCATACCTTCCAGGAATTGAGTTTCTTTTGGATCCCTCCAAGAAACCAATGCAATAAAAATCACAACCAAGCATAATGAAACTCCATTCCTTTCTCCCGTGATTCCCTACAGTTGGTTAAGAACTGGTTCACCAAAAATGTTGCCTAGTTCATCTACACTCCTACCGCGCAGTTCTCTGATGCTGCTGTTACTCCTGCTGGCATATGATATCTATGAAATTTCCTTAGTAACTTGCAAGCTAGCACCTGCATCATAAACCTGACATAAGCATCATTGATTCTTGCTACGTCCAATCATCTGCATGGTCCTCTGTGCATGCCATATTTTTTTTTCATCCTTTCTACCAATGCTTTCTTCTGAGTCTTATACATGAAAACATGTAGTGGGTCTTCCCCTGCTGAGGACAATCCTATAATCCGTGAAATAAGTTGGGTGTTAAGTCTTCCTAGTTTGTTGTTCCTCTGCATACTTTCAGTTTTAAATACTAATTATTCAGGATCACATCCAAAGTGTGTACAAACAAGTGTGTCCATTCCTGCGATGAAGTGGTCTTCCTCTAGTTTCACTAGCTCTGATAATATTTTCTCTACTGCGCTAGAATCTATGAGCTTTGTTAGCGTGACAATGTGCAGACTCGACATAATGAACTTCATGGGCATAAATGATTCATGGCCATATACTAATCAAAATGGCGTCTTTCGTGTTAACTTCTTAGATGTAGTCCTATATGTCGATAGTACTGCATGAATCCTCAAGTCCCAGTCATATCAATTTGCAATGGAACCATTTGTTGGTGCACAGTGGGTAGACCCACGGGTCAACATGAATTCACCAACAAAACCCTCAGATACCGACCCTTTTGGCATCACCCTCAAGAAGGTGAAGTATCACCCGAGGTATCTATGGGAACTACAGGAACCATGTTTCCACAATGATGAAGGGATGGGAGGTAGTCCTCTTAACCAATATACTTAGCATTAGTTCATTATACCTTATACCATGTGCGCATAAACACAATAATATGTAACATATTCATAATAACATACATATATCATATGCGTGCAACAAACAGAACAACAAACACATCATGACACATAGACACCATATTTAACGCGGTTCACCCAAAATGGACTACATCCACAATGGACAAATTCTTATTATATTATTCAGAATCATCCATTAAAAATTATGCGCATTGTGCTCATACATCATTCCCTTTCCGTTCTCCTACCTATCTCTTTCGCTCTTCACTCTTACACATCTCACATACATTTCATACACACTTATTCACTATCTCATCTTTTCTCCCTCTCCGAATACTCTTTCGCTACTCTTCTATCCCAAAACCTTTACATATTTATACAATTACAATAAGGCTTATCCCTTATCAATGGACCCAAAATTCCTAACGACTTCCAATGATCTTCCTCCTTTTTTGCACGTTGGTCCGGAAAGTGCGCCAACTGTCTTTCCTTATTTTGCACATGCTGCACAGTTACCCAAATCCTATCCCAATAGAGGGCAATCCCAATATGTTTGGGTATCTCAAGCTTATAGGATGATATCTATTTTAGTGTTTTCTTGCTTTTCTTTGCCTCCATTTTGTTAAGAAGAAGATTTCCTTTAAGCATTGTGGCATTGAATTTTTACATACTTATCTTAAGATTGTTTCGATATTCCAATTCTACCTTGGTGTACACATAGACTATCGGTGGTGGCAAATAATAACCTATAGTTTTTCTTTGTTGTCTTGATATTATAGTGTCTAGAGTCATATCCTCAATATCTAATATTTTCATTTTCAATTTAGCTTCAAAGGTCGTGATTCCCTATAAAAAAGATCAATTTCTTGAGTGTGATCTTGTTTTAGCAAAGGCGTGACCATTTCTTTCCATATATGATAGGATTAGTTTTTGTGATATACTCAATCCTTTCCCATAACGAAAGTTCCTAACATTATTTTAGACATGCATCCTATCGATGAATCCCATAACCTTTTATCTTGTTGATTTAGACATGGAATTCATTCACTTGGTAACCATGCCTACTTTCCCACATGTGCCTTCATTCACAGATCAAATGAAAGATGAATTGAAAGACCACAATCATCCCATGTTGATTTCTGAACATCTTGAACATACTGCTCTCATGTCTATATCCCATTATTATTGTCCCAAATGTAATTATACCTCTCTCTTGAAGTTTTGTGTATCTCTAGACAACCTTCATGAGAGAATCAATTGCATATATCATATTCTTAATAATACTAACTTACTCTTACAAGTACATATGCACTCACCCCATGGGATTTGAAGGGGCAAGTGTCTCTTCTTATTAGGTTATAGGGAATCAACCTCAAGACAATATCTTCATGAGGTTATATTCCACTTTGTTCAAGATATGCATAGACGAGTTGGAATCATTTATATGGGAGCATATTGAGCCTAAGGATGGATACCTCCTTCACCATGTCTTGATATCCGTCCTACTCTTCAATAAAGATGTGGTCCTCCTAGATTCTACTTCAAAGGGCCTCCAAAGATAGTGAGACACATTGTTCAGGTTTTTTGATCTTCGACAGTTGAAGGTCAACCTTGGTAAAAGTAAGGTCATCCTTCAATGGCTTGAAGAGTGTCCCATCATAGTTCCATTTCCACTTTCAAGGTGAGGAGATTGAGATCACCACTACCTACACTTACTTGGGTGTTCAATTTTCTAGGCCCCATTTAGTTTGAGATGGACTCTCTAGCCTCATATCAAAAAGGGATATGGTCCCCTAGCCCTTTTGGAGTGATATTGTTTTGAACACCAATTTCAAGACATTCACTCAAAGATGGAGATTTTAGAAAACATTATCAAGCCCATGATTTTGTATGGATTCAAGGTTTGGGGACTGAGTTTTCTAGAGGAGGACCGGGTTAGGACAAATAGGGTTTAATTTATACTAATCTACCGCATCATCTGTTGTAAGATGATCCAGGTGGATATTGGTGGCCACCCGCCTATTCCACTTGGACCCCCACCATTGCTTCTTTCAGTTTTTCAGTTTCTGCACAATTTACTATTTTTAGCAGTTTTTCAGGTCCTAAACTTGGATATTGGTGGCCACCCGCCTATTCCACTTGGACCCCCACCATTGCTTCTTTCAGTTTTTCAGTTTCTACACAATTTACTATTTTTAGCAGTTTTTCGGGTCCTGAACTTCCGGAGCCGTTTTGAGGCCTTAAACGATGTTTTTTTGGGAAAACAAGGACCGTAAATCAATTTTTCGCACCCAAAATTTGTAGTCCTCGGATATATCTTTCTAACGAGGTATAGAACGCGTCAAATGGAGATCGTATGCCAAAGTTACATCCCCGGGAAGTTGATGTACCAACTTACCCAAACGGGGCCCATAGTCTTGGCGTTTCATCTCCTAGGGTTAGGTCTTTGGATGTTTAGGGTTTTCCATTGTGTCTCAATAATAATAGGCCTTGGAGCCTCATTGTAACACAGTTCAGAGGCCAGTAGCCGCCACATCTCTTCTCAGAGATAAGCTAGCAGCGCCCCAGCTAGTTTATTTCCATTTTGTCTGTAAGTATATTTCAGTCATTTGTTATTAATGAAATGAAGTCTTATT
>SNQJ01S0004737.1:178342-228708 GCA_010110895.2 Picea sitchensis
CCTAAATCCAATTATCTGTTATGTTATTTTTATAAAACCTAAATCTAATTATCAACAGATAATACAATTGCAGTTAGACTGATTAAATCAAGATTCTATAGCAAATTTCTAATTAATAAAAAAACAAAATCATGCAATTCATTCACAATCTAATTGCTCTAGTTTATTTCTATATTAAGAGTTTTTACATCATTTTATTTTGTATCCTAACCCCAAATCTGATTACAAGAATCATCCAAGTAATTCTTGAAGTACAATTATTCAATCTTCAAAATAGACTTTCTTATACTATTTTTGAATTTTCTTGTACTTTGAACCAGCAACAACTCTATTCAATAGAATTTCTTGAAAATGGATTCAATCCTTAAAATGGACGCTCTTATGTTATTTTTAAACTTTCTTGTACTTTGAACGGACAACTACTCTATTCAATAAAATTTCTTGAAAATGAACTTTCCTATACTATAAGTAGGTAACAAGAGACACATTCTCCTATCCCCAAGATGGGGAAGAAATATAAGATGCAAAAGAAATATAGAAGACATGTACCCAACCCCATGATGCATCCCCTCCCCCACAAAGCACTATAAAAGAAATTCAAGCAAGGATTTTGGAATAATAAAAACTTCATTATAAAAGATTACTTACTCAGGAAGATGCCCTCGCCCTCTTTTAGATGGGATTTTGGAATAATAAAAATTTCATTATAAAAGATTACTTACTCATGAAGATGCTCTCTTTCATATTATTAGTGGTTCATGAAGATGCTCTCTTTCATATTATTAGTGGTTTAGACTTTTTTTCTCTATACTGCATTCTAAGATATAATCATAATTTTTGAAATGAGAGCATATGAATTATGTATATTGTTCAAACATATTATATTAATGATCGTTGAGTCTGCAGTAGTCTAATTGTTCTATGTTTTAGGTTTTAATGATTTATTCTATTTTAATAATTCTTTATAATCACATTTATCACTGTGTACGAGGACTTTTGAAATCAGTGGTGATTCATGATTAGGTTGAAAAAATATATATCATTGTCAGACATATTAACTCAGCGCCAGAATCAATTATCAGTGAGGGGCGCTTGTTTCCCTGCATGAGTTTATTGTTTTTGCAAACTAACTAACCTTGGCATGTGCAATGTGGCTATATGCATGTTAACCATGTTGGCTTGCAGCAATTAGCTGTAGGCAGGCCGCATGAGTGATTGCGTCTGACTTACAGGTTTCTTTAAAAGAAAAATATGATACTAAATGATACGTCTGACCTAAAGGTTTCTTTGAAAGAAAAATATGATACTAAATGATAGTAAATTCATAACGTTTGTTTGCATATTATATAATACTAGTACATATTTAATGAAACCAGGCGATTACTAAATGTTTGACAGAGAAATTAGTCGATTTTTTTATTAAAGATCCCTGTTATTGATAGAATTTAGAAGTATATAGAGTAATTATAAGAATTACAAGTTATATATATATATATATAATTTTATCTGAAATTTGATTAGAAATGATTGAAATTGTATATTTGAGTTGTTGGTTAGTTGAATTTGAGGTTTTTCAGAAAGATGAATTCATTCATGTTTTAAACAAAATTTGTGATTTCACCAAAAATTGTATAACCAAATTTCAGTGATAGTTGTCGAAAAGACCAACAAATAAAAGATTTAAGCTATGTCAACTATAACAGAAACTACTAATTTTAAAATGTTTGTAACTTTATACTTTAATGATTATTACAATGACATTCTATAGTATAAATTGATGCTTAATCAAAATGTGTTCAATAGTTTATATATAATAATAATAATAATCTAATTTTAAGGTTACAGCCAAGCCAGACACCAAATTGGTGTATGAGAGGAAGACCTCTTTATTTGTGGGACAAAGAACTTCCTGAACTCATGGATTTGACCTATAACCTTATAAAAGAAAACACATATTTTTAACTATTAAACCCACTCAAGCTATTAAAAGATTTATATATATATAATAAAATTTACTAATTAATAAAAAAATTATATATAGTTTATAATCACATCATAAATTTATAAATTCCTTACTTCTAACAAAAGCATGACTTTCTTGTTTAATATATCCTAAAATTTTATAGTTTATTTCCCACTTTGTTAGAGTTTTAAGTGATATGCATTTTTAAAATTTTCCCATGAATATACAACATTTCATTGTATTACAATTCATGCTCTATAATTCTTGAGAAGGTATTAACCATTTTTTTTTTTCCCAGTTTTAGGATTTAATATTTTACATTTATTCAATTAGTATATGGTGGAAAAAATTAGAGTTATATGAATTTATATTGAAATCATGAAGAGATATGTGAATATAAAGGGGTAGGGATGTTTTCATGCTGTTTAATTGTTTATATTTATTTTTTCTTCTTAATATTGTTTTATCTTATTTTATTGAGTGATTTTTTTTTCCGGGTTGGAATTTCTTAAAAAAAAAACTCATCTTAACATTTAAAAATTTAACCATTTAAATAAATGTGTTATCATTTTAAAATATTAACCAAAAATGTTGACTATCTTAAAAAACAAAAACCAAAAAATAACCATTAAGAAACAAATCCCTGCTCACACCTACATCTACTTGGAATTCTCTATTTTGTAATTGCTTTAATTACAACCATCATTTCCAATGATAATGGCTGATAATCTAGACTGGCCGCATTACCTATGACTTCTGACATATTACATTAGTGCCAGAGATGATGATGGTCTGTAAAAAATGATAATCGAGACTGGCCGCATTACCCATGACTTCTGACATATTACTTTAGTGCTTGTGTTTGATATCTCTAGTCATTATAGTTTTTGTTTTTTTGGACATCACTGTTTTTAATGTAGGCTCATAACCCATCAAGGCAGAAAAATTGAAACAAATCCATGATGTGCATGAATGCACTAGCTATAGAAATCACTATGTGATAATTACCAAAGCATACATGAAGTCACATGCATATGCAATGATAAGGGAAGCATTAAAATAAAAGTATGAACTGAGTTGAATCATTAATTTTTTAGTTGCATATTAATAGCATTAAATTAAAAGTATGAGCCGAGGTGAACAATTGATTTTTTTTAAGTGCATATTAATAACTTTCAACAATCACATGAAAGAGCGAGCTTTACAAAATCAAGGTAATTAATTATTCAGTGACTTTCAAGATGAGTTTCCAAATTCTCTATTCTATGGCTTATCTTATGTTTAATTTTGATATATTTTATTTCTAAAATTCTCTATTCTATGGCTTATCTTATGTTTAGTTTTGATATATTTTATTTTTAAAGTTAAAATGATTATAATATGGATTTTATGAACTATGTTTATTTACTCATACATGATTCATTTATAAATGTGATATATACTTGTTCTTAAAGTTTTGAATATGTGAATATTATAATATGGATTTTATGAACTATGTTTATTTACTCATACATGATTCATTTATAAATGTGATATATAAATGTTCTTAAAGTTTTGAATATGTGAATTAATGTGCTCTCCAAGTGGGATAATAATGCATCTTAGTGAATGAATTCTATCCACAAGTTAATATGATCTCCTTCACTTATTACTCTAGACCACCTTCACAAGTTAATATGATCTCCTTTACTTATTATTTTTGACCACTTTCTTGAATGAATGAAAAATTTAAGGTTATTGTACTTTCACAATAATTAGAGTTGAAGGGCATCGATAATGACCTTAATCAATTTGATCTCTTATTGTTCTATGGTGATCTCTTATTGTTCTATGGGATTCGAATGGACTAGAATGGAAAACATTCCCTTGAGACAACTTGCATAGAATTAGGAAGTCAAGGGGCAAATCGTACCAATCAAAAGATTGATTGGATGGATTAGATAGGATTCTTCTAGTACAAATAGAGTGTAGTTGATAGAGTAGAAGAATATATTTTAGTTTTGTTATTCATTTCCTTATTGTCTAGAAAATTTTGAATTGTAGAGAACCCTTATGTTCTATGAAATTTTATGAATAAAGAAGACTAAGTTTTGTGGATTTTTAGTGTGGAATGTCTCCAAGGGTTTCAAGAACTTCCTTGAGTAGGGCCCACTGAAGAGAAGGACTAGGAACCTTTATGATTTTTTTCTTTATTTTCTTTTATTTCTATTTTACATGTAGATAGAATCTTTTAGAAAACATAGTACTAGGTTACTTTACTTCATTTTCCAACACTTTCTTCATTTATTGTATTTCTTTGGAGAACAAATTCAATTAATGTATTTCCTTTAGCGTCTTTAATTTACAACATTCGATACTTTGGTGTAGACCCTATGATTCTAACATATGATGCTTAGAGTTGTAAAGATTGAATAGTCTAGCAACAACACAAGATCATTAGTTCAGGGAGACCTTATGATTTAATTGATTTCTCAGCCAAGAGACAATGACCCTTCATCTACATTTTTCACATCGTCAAAAGAGATAGGTGTGAAAGTCATGAACCTAAGTGTATGAGAGAAATATTAGAATGAGCTATTAAGGTTGAGCATTTTCTTTCTCATAGTTTCCATTAGGTTTCGTAGTTCAAATTTGACCTTTGTAGTTGCATACATAGTGCATAACATCTCATAAGTTCTCACAATCCATGGGCTGATAATTAAATTCAAGTTGAGGAATTCAATAGATATAATGTTGCAATTCTTTGGTCCACCACTTTTTGGTGTCTTTTCCAAGGAGGTTGTTAAAGTATATTATGAACAATCTGAAAATTTAAAAAACATTACATACTTAGTTTGCATCCATCAAGAGATAAGTATCATTTATTTTTACCAAAAACCCATGTTGTTGATGTAGTTTAAGAAGGTACAAATGGACAAGTATAACATCAAGAAGAGCTTGAAGAGTTTCTGAAGCGGCTTGATGAAGAAAATCCAGCTGATATACAACAAAATGTTGAAGAATTTGCTTGATTGTTTGAAGAAAGAGATCACATTGTTGTAAGAATTTTCATAAATCCTTTCTCTGACCGTATGAATGGATTTTTTGATAGAGAAGTTGAGAATGGAGAGGGGTCTCCATCTATGAATGTCATGATATAATAAAGAGGAAAACAACCCAAAATATTTCAATTTCCAATTTGGGAAGCTGATTAGGAAGCAAGGATGAAGAACATCAATCCTTCTACTCTTCCTCATTTCCATGGCTTAACTACTAAAGACCATGATACCTTCCTTTTTGAGTATTAGGTTTCTTGTATAACCTATGACTATGCATATGATGCTAAAAAAATCAAGCTCTTTCTCTCTACGCTGAAGGAATCGACCTTAAGATGGTTCATGAGATTATAAAGAAATAGTATCAAAAGTTGGGATTAGATGATCTTCATAAAACCTTTATTAAATAATACAAAGATTATTGCAAATCCAAAGATACCAAAGATGAAATATTACAAATGATACTAGGATACCATGATTCATTAGAATAATATCAGGAGAAATTCCAACTTAGTTACAAAAGATCCTGTAGCTACACATTGGACAATGAATATCTCAAACTAGGGCTCCTTAGAGGTGTGAGAGAAGACATGAAAGAAACTTCAATCCTTCTTGCAAATGGAGACATATTTCAGATAGAATATGAGGATATAAAGCAAGTGTTGAAAAACTAATCTAAATCTGCAAGAAAGAATAAAAGGGATGGTAGAAATGTTGTCCCACAATCATCAAAATTCGCGGCGACAAGTCTCACAAAGGCTTAAATTGGAAGGTTATTAGAGGATATGAAAATTGATGTATATCATTCATTGGCTATGCAACTAGATACCATTATGAAGAAGAATAGAAAACAAGAAAAATTCCTTCTTTACCCAATTTAAAGGTTACGTACCAAGGAGTACAAGATAATATGGAGTAGTTTTGCTCCATCAATCGGATGAAGCAAGGACCACCAAGGAAGTTACAACAAGACGTGCCTTATTCCCATCCTCGACATTAAAAATTTTCTTATAATATAATAGTCCAATTTACAATCCTTCTCCATCTTTGTATTCCCCTAACTAGCCAAATTGGAAAATGCATAACCATATGCCACAATAATAGAAATATCCTAAATCACAACCCTTTCTATTTCATTCTCCAGAAGAATCCAAAGCCTATATCCTAATCCTCCATAAGTGTGGAAGAAACAAGGATAGTAACAAGTTTTTTCCATCCACATACTACACCTCCTACTCAACAAACCCCTAAATAGACACAAATGTCTGCTCAACCAACACCATACCCAAATAATAGATAAGTCTGACCTGTCTATAATGAGATGATGAACTATCAATCCTACTCACTAAATTCTATGGCATTAAATGTTGTTAAACCTTCATTAAGGGAGGGTGGAAATAGCTCGTTTACCTCCTCTTATCATTAATTTACCTATAGAAGACAAAAACCATAAAAAGAAAGAACATCAAGAAACAAGTTCTCAACCCTCAACAATTCCACCCTATCCCGAGAGACTAGAGAAAGAAGACTCTATGTGTGTGTGTGTGTGTGTGTGTGTGCGATTTATTTACTGTTGAAATAGAGAAACAATATTTCAATATTTCTCTCTCTCTCTATATATATATATATATGTGTGTGTGTGTGTGAGAGAGAGATTTATTTACTGTTGAAATAGAGAAACAATATTTTAAAACTATAAAAAAAATTCCTAATAAAACTCTAAATATCATAAGCAAACTAAACTATATCCAAGAACAATAGTTGTTAGATATTCTAAAAAATCATAGTGCTACCTTGATTGAAATTACAAGGACGTGAAAGGGATTCATCATAACATTTGTACACATCATATATACATCAAGGATGACTCCTTTCCCATCAAAAAACCTTAAAGAAGATTGAACCTTGCACTAAAATATATAGTAAAAATATAATTACAAAACATTTTGGATGCAAATTTCGTCTATCCTATCTTAGGTAGTGAATGGTGTCTCCTTTATTCATTGTTCCCAAGAAAGGAAGCAAATGGAGGATGCGTGTAAAATACAAATAACTCAACAAATCCATTGGAAAAGACCATTTCCCTTTACCCTTCATTCTACAAGTACTAGATGCATTGTTTGGTCAAAAGTACTTTCCCTTTCTCTATGGGTTTAATATATACAACCAAATACAAATTTGTTTAGAGGACCAAGACAAGACCACATTTTCTTGTCCTTGAGGAACATTTTTATTATAGGGTACTTCCAATTGGACTATATAATGCACTTGGTACTTTTCAAAGAGTTTTGTTGAGTATTTTCATTGATTTAGTGCATGGAAATGTAGAAAAGCACATGGATAACTTCATTACCTTGGAAACACATTCTAAGAATCTTTAACAATTATATAAAATGTCCTAAAACATTTTCAAGATATGAACCTATTAGCTCTCTGTAAACTTCGTTTGGCTGAGAAAACGAATGACAGAGGCAACCTACAAACCAACTTTGAGGCTCGAAACTAGCGTTTCGGACCCAGAGAGGGCTCTCTTGGGAGACTTAGTCTCTGTATAGGATATAACTTTAAACTCTGGGCTAGATTTAACACCTTCGGACAATATTTCTGGTTCTATTGGAAAAAATAAGCAAGACCTTGGGCTATGGAGTTGATTTAAGGAAACAATATAAACAAATGACTCAGTAACTAAACTCGAGAGGATAAAGGCTAAATGAGCGACAATATTTAGTTAAAATCATTGTGTGTGGCAAGAGAAAAACAAATGAAGAAACTTGGAGCACCGCTGAGGATGAAATCAGAGTAAACTTAGAAGAAAGACAGTTTGTCTAAATGGCGCGAATCTTAGAGCACCACATGGTGAATTCTAGATTCAAAATCACATTCTGATTTAGACAAAAATTACAGATGTGAGTATAAAGAACACAAGAAATCACATACGCAAAGAAGGAATACAATACATCTGACTACCACTGTTAGAATATTTTCATCAAAGCTTCAAGAATTTTGCATTAAATCTCAATCGGATAAAAAAAAAGCTACAATCAATAGTCACTGTCTACATTGTTTTGCCAACCAACCTGGCTTACATCGAAAGGAAAAAATATATAGGTTGGGCACCACTTGTGTTGTCCTGCTCTCTAACTGTGATTCCTAGAAATTAGGCAACTGACAGTTCTCTTGTTAGATGACTCTTCGTATGATGTTTTTCTAGTAATAGAAAACAACTATATTCGATTGCATTGTAACCGCTCGCCTTGCCATGACAGTTTGGTCATCAGTGAGATCTCGTCATGGGAGAGTGATATGTCATTGTCTTCCTTTGACAGGGTATCTGAACGATCAAGTGCTATGTCAGACTCCTTCCATCTACTATAACGACCTTGATTTTTGTCGGGTGATCATTTGTTGGAGTGCGTACCTGGCGAGTGACTACGGACTATCGCCGACGTTACCAAAATGACAACATCGTTTGAAAGGTGATGCATTTTTCAAAACTATTAAAATCCACGCCGCATTTTAGAATACAAGAATGAACTCAGTTAATCATGCTTCTTCTGCACACTGGCAAGATCTGCGCGAACTTTCTCCCCGACCGCTTCACATTCCCTGAAGTGTTTCACATTCCTTTCTTCTAACATCCTATGTGCTTCGTGCAACTGTATGATTGTATCCTGCACTTACCTGAGCTATCTCTTGAGCCATGTCACATTTCCTTCCCAGTCCTATGATGTTGACACTTCAAGGGTCTTTGTTGCTAATTGTTGTCTTAGTTCCCTGTTTTCCTGGTAAAGCTCGACGATAGCGAGTTGCGCTTGTTTCAGCTGCTGAGACAGATCACGAACATCTGTGCCTTGGGTATCTATCCTCCTCATCCTACTCCAACTTTCTTGACTTGTACCTTCGACGGGTTCCAACCGAATGACACGCATGAGCAATTATTCGGCAACCGACTTTGCGCACGTTTCGCTCGAGACTTGGGTTGCCTCAACTTCCTGGTTCTTTCTTGGCCTGCCCCTTCTTTGGGGTATTTTCTGTTGGGGGGACAAGGCTTCCAACGTCATTCCTTCCTACACAACCTTTCCTTCTCCAGCCTCCACGTGGTATGATATTATTCTTTCCGTGGGTGGAGGGAAATCTCCCATTGGATCCTTGGGAATGTCCACTGTGAGAAAAAATGAATCCTAGTTACTTCCCACCCACTTTAAATCCTCAACTACCAGAAATTTTATCAACGAGACATGAGATATTTTCCTTTTTAGCCGATCAACTTCAGCCCGGGCATTGTCCTCCATCTCTCGGAGGATTTGGTGTAAGAAAAAGGGCATATTTAATGGTCTCCTTCCCATGAAGTGCATCAGAAATATAATGTGATGTGAATGTACTCTGTTGAACCTCCCCTCACAACTGAAATATTTCCTAATTACTCCAACAAGTTTCTGAAAAGGTTCCCGCAAATGTCTACTCGGAACGCGCATCTTGACTTTCCCACCTAAACAGTCTCGCTTGATGAAGTCTTCATAGCACTGCATGTCCAATGACATTCCTTTGAACCACCTTTCACCGTGCAGAGGGATCTTTGTCGCAGTTGACAGAGTTTATTCTGTTACATGGATAGTGACACCCGTAATCACCACGTGGGAACCGTCGAAAATGAGAGCGAACTGCTCAACTAGTCCCATATTAAATCCTTGGATTTTCCTACAAAAGGCCATGCATTCGAACTGTTCAAAGAATGCTCTGACCTCCGGATCTTTGTTTATCAATGTCAAGCTTTGGGGCTYAGGCCCAACGCTTCTTCCACTTCGTGTGCCTTTCCTYATGCTTTGGGAGGTTTCCATGCCAGAACTCGTACTTGTTTTGCACATGGTGGATTCGATACGGGCCCAAGGCAGGAATCTCGATCAACCTGAGCTTGCAAGAAGCATTACACAGTGTATAATCCTGTCTGGTAACCAAAATGTATGTAGAACCATAGGAATTTATAGTAGAGCGGGAGAGAGGTGGTATCATGCTGGGGAACATTGAATTCATGGTGACTAGAGGTTTCGAAGCAAACTGAAGATTTTTCGTAGCACATTCGTGCGACGAGTGCAGTTCATGGAGTGTAAAATACAATTGATAAGGGTTGCAGAGCATACGTGATACGACCGTCGTGATTTTTCATTATTTCAGCCCTCATAATGAGTTGATGATGGTCATTGCACTTGTCGACGTGACTTCTATTTAACAACTTACCTCGACCCTCAACACGTAAAACTTCCTTTCTGACAGGACCCGACTCTTTGGGAATAGACTTGTACCATTTACACATGTTTTGACTCTGACATCCCTTCCCGACTCTAAGGGCCAACCGACCACTTGCTGACCTCGACCCCTTTGTTGTTTAGTACCTGACCTCACATGCTTTGACACATAGACCATGACTAGACTAAGACCAATCCTTACTAAAAGAAAAATGACAGAGCTAACAACTACCCCGAACGGGGATGTTATCCTCCCAATGAGGTAGCAAAGAAAAATAGACCTGTTGACCCCCGACCAAGTTTTGTGCAAACTTTGGTCATGTTTGATCATTTTTGGGACTTCGACAGGTTGGTCGAAGATGGAGCGCCCAGGCGAAGCGGAGATTGCGGGATCTCGCCCTTTTTGCAGGCTTTTTGGGTTTTAGGGTTTATGTAATGGGTATGGGATGTCGTCCCATGGGTTTACCCATGCTTAGGCCTCTTTTGTAATGTATAAATAAGTAGCTACACGATGTAAGAAAGGGTTGATGGCTTAGTGCTAATATTAGCTATGTGTAAGAAGATGTGTTAAGGCTTGCAGAGCTAAGTGCAAGCATTTTGTAAGTGCTTGGTGCAGACGGATTGTGTAAGGCTTTGTGCCTTGATACAACTTGGGGAAGGAGGATCTGGCGAGGTGTGCACAGATCTCTTGTTCTATGCAGATTTGGCATTCTATCTTTGTGCATGTAAGAAGATTGGAAGAGACTAATAAGAAGAGAAGAAGATTGGTGGACGTAGCCCCACACTGGGGTGAACCACGTATATCCTATTTCGATGTGTTTTGTACTATGATGTTAATGTTGTTTATGTATTTAATTTCTTAGTGTAATAATCTTGGTGTAATAGGTAGATCCATTGACGCTTAGTGCTTTATACATGAATGAATGATTAGACATGTTATGATGTTATGTGTTGAATGGTTAGAGGTGCTTGATCTTGGTTGTTACTAATGTTATTGGATAAATCCGTAAGTGCGAACACAAACCGATCTCCCTAGATCCACCTGGATCTAGAACAAGCAAGATAGAATAATACTCTTTCCCTAGATTTCGACTATTGAATGTACTAGAAGGAAATAACAAAGGACATACCTTATGATCGCTTCCTATGGTCTTTGTTGCTCCTGCTTCTCTCCAATGCTCTTGTGCAGTCAAGACCAAGACAACACAAACCAACCAAAGTGAAGAAAGCACAATCTATTCAACAGTCGATCTATGTATATGATCAAGGAGTTATACAATAAAGTGGAATTAGCTTTATGGGAAAGGGACATATTACTGTATCATATTGATGGAAAGTAAAGATTACAACCTGAGCCTTGATGTTGCAAAATTCCTTTCAATGGCTCTTGACTCTGACACACACACTTGCTCACTTGTATGAAGAAGATCAACCACCTTTGATAAACTTGTTGGAGTTCTTAGCTGCTGTAGCATCAGTCCTTCACACAATCCTTTTCACTAATTTTCCAATGAATCTCTTGCTTGTTTGCTTCTAACCTTTTCCATGAGAATCCCCTCAATATATAAGAGAGAATGAATTAGTTACTTGGATAAGAATGATCCCAAAATATCAGAAAATCCAGTACTTAGATAACCATTCGAATGCCATCTCATCCTTCTAGAAGATTCCCTTCTAGAAGCTTCAAGAATTCTTCTTTTTCCCTTCTTTAGAAAGTGTTCTCACCCTAGCAGTTATACACAGTGCGAACTTCTCACACCCTGGCTTAAGGCATCCTGCGAGAATCATACATTCTAATGATATTTCTGGAAAGAGAAGAAAGTAACTTTTCTCAGGAGAAAGTTCTAATGAAGAGCCTGAGTGCACCATAATCAATACATCATCATGACGACCAAAATCATGGGTAACAACTACATCGATCTGTAATAAGGGTTTAACCTGCAATGTGAATAAGGGTTAAAGACTAATGAATGTTAATTTCTAAGTGGTCTGTTAAGTATTGTGATCACATATCTATGTCCCATCTAGGTTGTAGACACTTGAGTCCTACAACCCCCCCTGCCTCTACCTCGGGTGAGACTTCATCTTCTTCGCAGGTGTTGCCGAAAGGGCCGGTAGTTAGGGTTTTGTTGGTGCATTGTTGAAGCATTGAACCCTAGGTCTTCCCCTGTGCCAAAAAATGGTTCTGTTACCGGGACCAGAAACTGTGATTGCTGGGAACTAAAGAAAAGAGAAAGCTTTGTGCGTAGATCTGTTGTTGTAGTGCACAGTAATCTACTTGACTTGAGAAGATCTATGCTAAGAGAAGGAAGTCCGATATTAATAAAAGAAGTAAGATCTTAAATATTTTTTCTCTGAGAAAGGTAAGATAAGTGGAAATTTTTGCTTCGAAAGTATGTCCTTAGGTATGTTTGATAGATTTATCCTAGTCTGAAAACTAGGGCACGACTAGAAGAAAGAGTTGATCTGAATAAATTTGATAGAGTTAGTGAAAGATATGTTATTCTTATGCATAGAAAGAAGTTTTGGACTAACAAATGGATGCAGGACCCTAGAAAGAATTTTTGCAGGTTGTAGGTCCATCATTGTGATCCCAGTGCACAGTACAAGAAAGGTTGTGGATTGTTTAAGAGAAAGAGAGGATTGACACTTTGTTATAGTTGCAGAAGACCGAGACATCTTGCTAAGGAATCCCCTGGTAGAGGTCCTATTTGTCTTTGTTGTAAAATTATTGGTCATGAGGTTTTGGATTTCCCTAGAATGATTGCTAAAGTTGAAAAGATGAACCTGAGACAAGAAAACCATGAAGAAGGTCAAGAAACCAAGGATATGCTAGAGAACCAGAAAGAATAAGAGACTATGTTATTATAGCTGAAAGAAAAACTGAATGATCATAGAGACATTAGTTTACCAAAGATATTAAAAGAGAAGGAGTGCATAGAAACAAGAATAGGAGACTTCGACATAGACTGTGTTCTAGATGAAGAAACACAGGTGAATATCATGCCAGAAAGCACTTGGGAAATTTTGGGAAAGATGACTATGATTCATTCATTGGGAAGGATAGGATTGTTTAAAGAAAATATGATAACCCTATGTGGAAGACTTACTCATGTACCTATGATATCCCATGGAGCATCGACTGAAGAAGAATCTGAGGTCATAAAGTTTGTTGAGAATAAAACTCCTTTTGCACTTATGTTAGGAAAGCCCTGGATTGAGAAAGATCGGATCTGAAGGAAAGAAGAAGAGGAAGCCACATAATAGAAAAATCAAGAATTAAGGGACTTCAGAACCAAAAAAATAGTGAGATTAATACAAGAACAAGAGGACAAGTTGAAGCATCAGAAGGCTGTCGAGGTTGAAAGAAATCAAGAAGGCTTACAAAACCTATCCATGCAGGAGAGAAGAGCACCTACCCCAGATGAAGTAAGAGAAGAGGTACTACACTCGAACCCTTTGAAATACCCTCAACAGTGCGAAGTCCCTTTACTAGGAGAAAATAAGAATAAGAATGGAAAGAGGAACCCAGAGACTCAGATCACAGGAAAGAAGGCCATAAATCTCAGTAAGAAGAAAGCGAAGTTAGAAAAATTGTAGGAAGTTCCATAGAGGAATTTGCAGAAAGAAGGCTTACAGAACCCGAAACTCACCAGAATAGCAGAACAACGCAGACTGGCACTTTGCCATGGCGAAGCAATATGACCATTGGAGGCATCTCGATCGTTAGAATGACACTCCGAAAAGGCTAGAAACATAGTTATTGATGAAAAGATCGCCATTGGATCGTTGGGACCGCGCCATAATGGATGGAATCATATTGATTGAGGCTTTTTCGATCCATTGAAGGAACTTGTTATGACATTGTTTATTTAATCCATCAAATGCCTCACTGGGGAAACTTTTTTAAATTGTGATTATTCGAGCTAACAAGAGAACTGATTGCTATCGCACTGTGATTTTGAGACCTCGCCACCAATTTTTTCTACCTTGACTGTTCAGTCTCCTACCTGAGTTATTTGTTTACGAGCGTGCATGTTGGGCGACCTTAGCGCAATATAGAAATCTGTAAAATAAATCTTGATCGACCTTATGGCTAAGAAGGTCATGTCTGTAGGAGTACATGCCTCGTCAAAGGCCATATTTCAAGCCTCACCCTCGACTGCACGTTGATCTAGCCGAACAATGATCGAGAAAAGAAGCAAGAATTGCGACGACTTGGCGAACGTGAAGTTGATCCCGTCGGTCTTGCCCGAATACATCCCGCCTTTGGCTGGCACGGTTAGTCATGACGTCCCACGTGATTTCGAGTACAAACTCATCACTGTGTACCTCCCGAAGGGGATACGCACAGTCGGACCGCAACTAGGACTGATCCCTGAGCTTAAGATCAATGATTTCAACCTTGGAGACAGGAAGAATTATGCGTTGTTCGCACCACATCGATACCTAACCAAGAAAACTGGGAAGAAACCGAAGATAGTCCCCCATCCATGGATTAAGGAGATCGCGAGGTCCACTATATTAAATTTCATGAAGATCCCCCACTCCGACAAACATCAGGAGGTTAACGTGTGCATTAAAATCCTCATGTCGGGCTACCATGGAGGTTATCTCTGGTTAGACAGGCGTGTGACTGTGGATATGGCGCTGATCCATATGATCACTAGACTGAGAGTGCAGGGACCAGACCCTTAACAATTCTATCCGGGGAAGGCTGTAGATCTCTCCTTGGCGCAACGTATAAAGGAAACCTACAGTGATGCGGAGAAGGGGAAGCGAGGCTACAAGGTGGCCTCCATCCAAGATGGCACAATGCACCTAGCTTGTCAACTGATTTCTAGCAAGCTCATTAGGAAGAACAGACCAATGCAAGTTACAGGGTTTGTCCTCGACCTCGCAGGGAAGTGCATCGAGGGCATGCAAATGAACTGGGCGAGCTACCTCATCAATGATTTGGAGAAGGAATGTCGCAAAGCGCATGACCAAGGCTACGACTTCCACTTTACTTGAAATTAGTGATGAGGAGATTGCAGCAAGAAAAGTTGTTAATAAACTTGAAGAAAAGTTATTTAATGAAGATAGAGCTCATATATTTGGGTTTTGTGATATCTTCAAATGAATTGAAGATGGATCCGGAAAAGGTAATAGCAATCAAAGAATGGTCGTCACCCAGGAGCATATTTGAGGTGAGAAGTTTCCATGGTTTAGCAAGTTTTTATAGAAAGTTTATTAGAAATGTTAGTGGTATATGTGCACCCATTATGGACACTGTGAGAAAGAAACATAAGTCTTTTAATTGGATAGAGGAGGCTAAGAAAATCTTTAGAGTGTTGAAAAATAAGATAACATAGCAACCAGTTCTGGTTTTACTAGATTTTGGAAAGACATTTCAGGTGAGGTGTGATGCAAGTGGAATAGCCATTGGAGCAGTTTTGAGTCAAGATAATAGGCCGGTTGCTTATTTCAGTGAGAATTTGAATGATGCTAAAGAGAAATATTATACATATGACAAGGAATTTTATGCAATGATTCAAGCTTTGAAAAAATGGAGGCACTATTTAATTCCAAAGGAGTTTGTCCTATATAGTGAATTATCAAGATTTGCAATTTATTACTATGCAAGAGAAGTTGAATCAGAGACATGCTAAGTGGGTAGAATTTATGCATAATTTTACTTTTGTCATTAAACATATTTTTGTAAGTGCTAATACAGTTGCACATGCTTTGAGCAGGAGAAGTTTGGTTGCATAGGAATTTCAAGTGAAGACCTTAGGGTTTGAGCACCTTAAGGAAATGTATCAGGAAGATTCATATTTTAAGGAGGCTTACGAAGCATATGAAAATCCTTTGTTGAGGGATAACCACTCATGGTTAGAATATTTGATCTAGGATGGATTGTTGTTTAAAGGAAGCCAATTGTGCATGCCAAGATGTTCAATGAGAGATAATTTGTTGAAAGAAAAACATAGTGGAGGTTTAGTTGGACATTTTGGTCATGAAAAAACATTTGCACAACTGAGTAGTTTGTACTATTGACTAGGTATGAGGGAATATGTGAATAAATTTGCAGACCGATGTAATATTTGTTAACACGCAAAAGGGAAGAGACAGAACACTGGGTTGCATGAACCATTGCCTATTCCAGAAAGGCCTTGGGATGCAATTAGTATGGATTTTGTATTGGGATTACCTAGAATCCATAAGGGAAGTGATTCCATATTTGTTGTGGTCGATAGATTTTCTAAGATGGTACATTTCATACCATACTAGAAAACAAATGATGCTACGCACATAGCCAATTTGTTTTTAGAGAAGTTGTGAGATTACATGGATTGCCCAGAAGCATAGTTTCAGACAGGGACACTAAGTTTGTAGGACACTCTTGGAGGAATCTATGGAAGAGGTTGGGAACTAACTTATCTTTCAGTTCAACATATCACCCTCAGACAGACGAACAGACTGAAGTGGTGAACAAGAGTCTGGGAAATTTGTTAAGGAGTTTAGTCACTGAACAAGGTCGTCAATGGGATCAGATTCTGGCACAGGAAGAATTTTCATTTAACAATTCAGTTAATAGACGCAATGGGAAAAGACCATTCAAGATAGTATATGGAAGACAACTGAGAGGGGTTGCAGAATTGAGAGAATTGAAACAAGATGAATTCAAGAGTGTTGGAGCAAAAGACTTTGCTACATAAATTCAAAGACTTCATGATCAAGTTAGGAGGTAGATACATGATAGTAATCAAAAGTATAAGATAGAGTTGATCATAAAAGAAGGGAAGTTCAATTTAAAGTAGTAGATGAAGTTTTAGCTCATTTGAGGAAGGAGAGGTTTCCAATAGGAACATATAGTAAATTGAATATGAAAAAGATAGGACCATGGAAGATCCTTAGAAAATTTGTAGCAAATGCTTATGAGATAGAGTTGTTGGACAATTTTGGCATATCATTGATATTCAATGTTGCAGATTTATATCCTTATAAAAAAGATGACACAGGAGGATTGGATCATTACGAAGAGATTCAGTAGGAAGAACATATGCCTACAGTAGAAAAACCTCAGATGGAGAAAATTTTAGAGCAAAGAGTTGGAAGGAAAACCAGAAGAAAGATGTATCCTGAATATTTGGTAAAGTGGAAAGATCACCCAGTAGAAGATTCAAGTTGGGTAACTGAACCTGATATTTTGAAGCATGGAAAAACAATGTGAGAGCTCATGGACAGGAGTCCATGAATATTTTGGCCAGAAGAGTATGATGCAGGAGCATCGCTATCAAATCCAAAAAGGCAGAAGTGGAATTGAATTCAACACCTCAACGCATCGAAGGAGCCAAACCGACCTTTAACCAGCTTGGTAGCGGTGTGGAGATTTTGATTTTCTCGTTAATTAATTTAATTGTCTGTGAATTCGGGCCACCGTTTGAAGAGACAGAACAATTGTAAATCCTTTACATGACTGTAATGTATTACAGGTGTAGGATAATTGCTCATATTAGTCATTAGGTTTCATTTAATTGAGTAGGTAATCTCTTGAATAGCATGAAATAGGATTTATATAGGAGGAAGAAGAGAAAAGAGGCTCTGAGTCGTTAGGCAAGTTTTCATTGTAATGGTTGTAGGAGATAGCGACTGTATTTTATGTCTTTCTCTTTGAAATGAATAGAACAAAGAAAATTGACCAAAGATGTACAATGTTGATACTGTTAAATTGTTAATTGTGTATTCTGTAAATTTATGATGTTTATGGTGAGTGAATGAATAATTGAATGAGTTCAATTGTTTCTCTTCTGTAAGTTATGCAAGGAGTGCATGCAGAGTGCAAGGAGTGTGTGTGATAAAGTCTTTTTCGACTCGAATCTCAGAAGAGATAGTGAGGAGATTTTTGGATGCAGAGTATGAATATTGTGTGCAAGAAGTACGTGTAGAAGAAAAATTAGCTTAAGTTTGAAAGCTCAGGAAGTTGAGCGCAGAGTATGCTAGGAGGGAATCAGAAAGTCTTTGCAAGAAGACGCAGAGTGCAAGCGTGCGCCAAGGCAGAGGTTTTAGAGTTCATTTGTCAGAATCTCAGGAGGAGTAGTGGTTCTAAACTTCAAGAAGAATTTCTAAGTCCTGAAGAGTTGAAGCATTCAAAGGTGGAGTGCAGAAATTGAAAGTTCGAAGGAAGAACAAGTACGGAGGATTGAGTGGGAGAAATTCTTCAGAAAGGAATTTTGAAGACCGAATAAGATCAAAGGTTAAGCTCCATTTAGAAGAAGCCGAAATATTTCAAGCCGTTAGATATCGAAGAAGTAACCGCAAGGATTTATCAAAATTTTGCAAACCAGAAGATTTGGAAGAAGCAGAGTGAAATTTGCGAAATCCCAAAACGCGAAATCCCAAAATCATCGGGATCGTCCATAGAAAGGGGACAAGTGGCAAGAGATCAACATTTCGCAGAATCACGGGAGGGAAAGGTCAAAGGGGAGAATCGTGAGAACTTTCAAAGCCCGATTTCGCAATTTGATAGTGGCCATCAGATCCAGAGGAGCGCAAGCCATTGATTTGGTGCTCCGAAATATCGACATTTCACGAAGTCGCGAGTCGCAAAATCTCGACGTGCTTGAGAGTTGAGCCCCAGGTCATAACTAGAGGTCATATGGTGGAAGGATAAGAGCGGAGCTAGCTAGTGTTAGGCCCCTTTTAGGAGTTCAGGAGTTTGAAGGACGAAGAGTCGGGTCGACTCATTTACCCGACACATGAAATTGTGAAACACGTTTTGGGGTTAGGCGTGTGGTCACAAGGCGTGGTCACAAAATACCTATGGATTTGTTTCTTAAAGGTTCCATTAAGTAATCAAAGACTGTTTCAGGTCAATCTTGAGAAGATCCTAGACCAGGAGGTTGCGCAGCCCTTGGAGAGGAGGGGGGTCTGCACCACCTTCTTTCCCTTTACCAAATGTTTCTCCATCCTCTCTCAAAGTCTTTGGCATGGGTGAGAGGATCAAATCCTAGTTTAAAGCTGGGAATATTTGTTGTGGTTGATAGCTTCTTCCCCCTGAAATGTTTGGCAAAGTATTTAGTTGCGACAATCCATGTCTATAGTGGGGATGCATGTGTATCCCACCATCTCATATCTTATCTTGCGAATGACTGCACCAAGATCTATAATTGACAGTGCTATCCCACTATATTAGATACCTCATCGACATGCATCGATGGGGATTCTCTTTCCTTGAATAATAATGGTTTGGTTGAGGTCGACTTAAATTTGGTGGGTATTAGAGTCAGATTATGTTTATTTTTTTTCTCATATATAGAAGGTACCACATGAACTGAGAAGCGCGATTGAAACTTATCTCTAGGGATGGATTTGATTGACCAACATTATTTGGCTTTTGATTCGTAGTTTTATATCTACCACTTTTATATTTTAGTGTCTTAGATTTGGTGTATTGGCAATGGTGATCCATGAAACGATTCTCCTTGTGGGTTGGGCTCAACATTATCCCGATCTCCTTGTATGAATCGATATAATTGGCCTCTTGGTCCTCTTCCCAAGGTTTCATCGACGCAATTTTCGGAGAGACTCCAAAAAATGGCTTTTTGGTCGACGAAATGATAGCTTAGGGCCCCCAATGAAATTGACGATTCATGCATCTGAGTCTCGGTTTGAGTTTTATCGTGAGTTGCAACTTGCCTCCTCAAGCCATTTAGGGACATGTGGTCAATTTTGTCTGGGGGCATAAAATCCAAACCGAGTTTCATAACAGACTTCCGTAAGCTACAAAAATTCTATTTGGCCAAGGCCCACGTGAATAAACTAGCCAAAGATACTTGACATTGTGTTCTTTAAAATCGACCTCCTCTTCAAAAATTGCACTATGCCTCATTGACCAAAATCCTAGTGTTGGAGATACTCCAACAAATTTATTTTTAGATCGATGGAATGATAGCGTAGGAGCCCCAATAGTTGAAACCTGATGCTCCGAATCCAATGGAACTGACGGTTTGTGCATCCAAGTCCTGGTTTGAGTTTTATCAATAGTTGCAACTCGCCTCCTCAAGCCATTCAAGGACATGTGGCCAATTTGGTTCGAGGGAATAAAATCCAAACTGAGCATCATAATGTTGTTCTGTAAGCTCCCACATGTATGTTTGGCCAAGGCCCATGCGACTACACTAAAAAAAAATGCTCGACAGAGTGTTCCTGAAAATCGATCTCATCTTCAGAAATTGCACTATGCCTCATTGACCAAAACCCTAGTGACGAAGATACTCCAACAAATGGTTTTTCGGTCGACAGAATGATAGCGTAGGGAACCCACTAGCTGAAACTCAGTGCTCTTAATCCAATGCAACTGGCGGTTTGTGCATCTGAGTCCTAGTTTGAGTTTTATCGCGAGTTGCAACTCACCTCCTCAAGCCATTTAGGGACATGTGGTCAATTTGGTCTGGGGGCATAAAATCCAAACCGAGTACCATAACAGACTTCCTTAAGCTCCCGCAAGTCTATTTGGCCAAGGCCCACGTGACTACACTAGCCAAAAATACACGACAAAGTGTTCTTTAAAATCGACCTCCTCTTCAGAAATTGCACTATGCCTCATTAACCAAAATCCTAGTGTTGGAGATACTCCAACAAATTGTTTTTCGGTCGATGGAATGATAGCGTAGGATCCCCAATAACTGAAACATGGTGCTCCGGATCAGGGATGATTTTAGGGGCTAAATTTCTCTCATGGGCTAATTTTCCATGTTTTTTCTAAAAACGAGATTCGCTATTTTAAAAATGATTCGCCCAAATTCTATAGGATAAAATTATTTTACCTTAAAAATCGCCAAAAGTTTATAAAAACTATATAAAATACTTATAAATTTGAATATTTTATAAAAAATATCGCCAAACATTTATAGTTGACATATGAAGGATTAGTAATATTCACCAAGATTTCTACATTTTAAAATAAATTTTCATCCTTTAAATCATCCTTGCTACGGATCCAATGAAACCAACCGTTCATGCATCTGAGTCTCGGTTTGAGTTTTATCGATAGTTGCAACTCGCCTCCTCAAGCCATTCAAGGACATGTGGCCAATTTCGTCCGAGGACATAAAATCCAAACCGAGCAACATAATATTGTTTCTGTTGAAATATAACAAGGGATGTCCTCATTCATGTTTTTGTGTTTTGTCATGGGGAGGACATAAAGTCATAATTCCTAGACATGTTTTATTTGTAACGTGACTTTTTAAATAAAGTGCTTTTATAAAGTGAATGTACTTTATAACTTAAAGTGTTTTTAAGTTGTGGGACCCAAAAAGTATTTAATGAGCATTTATTACTTATTTTGTAATTAATGAGGAGCATTAAATATGAGCCCTAAGATTAGACTTATGATAGCCATTAGATTGAGTTGGTTATGTAAGTTAGGGTTTATTGGGAAAAGAGAAAAGTACATATACATGCTTAGGGATGTGAGAAAGACACACCGGAGAAGACGAGAGGAGAAGTTGAGAGATTGCTTGAGAGATCAAAGAGAACATAAGGAAGGGCACGATTCCCAAGAGAGATAGGGCGCAAATCCCAAGGAGGCTTTTTCTGTTTTGATTTGCAGCAGTGTTATTTGCTGGGACATGCCATACTGTACGGATCTGTATAGGTCGTACAATAGGATTCTTGAGGCATGAAAACCGAGGCAAGCTTGGGCACGGTTTTTGAGGCATCCTTGAAGAATTTTCTGAAGGAGGACGATCGTACAGAAGAGAAGGTACAGTAGCCTGTTGTGGCATGAATTTCAAGGTGCAAAATTTCAACAAATCCGTACAGTTGTACGGATTGTGGCACGATTTTCAAGACAGATTTGTGGGGGACAGTTTTTTGCTGTCAGAGGTATTTCTCTTGGTTGAAAAAGTGTTATTGATGCTATTCTGAACTTTCCTGAAGCAAAATAATCAGATTTCTCTCTCTCGTTGGGTTTCCCCACATTGGGGTTTTCCTTGGTAGTTGCCTAAATTTCTGTGAGTTATGGATTGTTGTCCATTGTGTATTTCCGTTGCATATTTTGCTTAACAATGTGTATTTCTGCTTATAGAAATTTCTTAATGTGGGTATGCATTTCTGAAATTTAAGAAGACAACTATCTCTAGGTTGCTAAGTGTTTGACGAAATGTGTGAATGAAATATTTCTGATTTTGTCATTAAAAAAATCAACATGGTATCGGAGCTTTGTCTCTGACAGTGGGCAGTGTGATATTTGGGCAAAAGGGTGTGATTGTTTTCCTTGAGTTGTGACAGGGAATATGGCTGCAAGCATTAGATATGAGGATCGGTTGGATGGCATTTCCAACTACTTGCAGTGGAAGGTTCGTTTGTCAGCCGTTCTCAAGGAGAACAAGATTTATAGCTATGCCAGCTCTGTTGTAGCAGCTCCCACAGAAGATCCTGTTGCTTTGGAATTGCATGAGGTCAAGGAAGCTAAAGCTCAAAGGATTATTCTGGATGGGGTGAAGGATCGCCTTATTCCACACTTGGCTGAGAAAACGACTGCCAAGGAGATGTGGGATGCACTTAAGAACTTGTTTGAGGCGAAGAATGAGAACCAGAAGATGGCCTTGAAGGATAAGTTGCATGATACCAAGATGGGTGATCCAGGTGGATATCGGTGGCCACCCACCTTTTCCAAATGGCTCAAAACATTTTTCTGGCAATTTTGGCAATTTACTATTTTTAGCAGGTTTTAACTTCCGAGGCCATTTTGAGGGTCCAAATGAAGGTTTTTCGAGATAGAGGTTCTTTATGATAGCAAAAGGCATGATTGAGCCCCCAAAATGAATCTCCTCGACAATACCTTTCCAACGAGCTATCACACGCCTAAAACGGAGATTGTATGCAAAAGTTACGACCCCGGGAAGTTGATGTACTCACTTACCCAAATGGGGCCCACTTGACTTTTGGCGCTTCATCTCCTAGGGTTAGGTTTTTGGATGTCTAGGACTTTTGGCATTCCCGTATATTGTAAAAGGGCCTTCTGAGCCTCATTGCAATGATCTTCTTGCGAATGCTTGTAGCTGTCACATCTCTTCTCAGAGATAAGTTGCCACCATTCTAGCGAGTCTTTCACTCTGTATTTTTACAGTCTCTGTACATTTCTCTGATTAATAGAAATCGTGTATTACTGTATATCTGTGTTTATGGTTGCGTCTCTGATACATTTACATTATATTATTGGATATCACCAATATCTACACTGTATAAATTGCATTATATCTCCGCTCTCATTTTATTCCAAAAATAATCAGGATCAATGGTATCGGGCTTGAGCTACTCTTGATAGTTTTGAGTGCATGTCCAGAAGCCGCAGTCGAGTATAGAAAGTTGGGTCACGAGCTTGTCTCTCTTGAGGAAAAGCCGACTCTCACACCCAAGAAACCCTCAATGGCGGAAGAAAATAAAAGCGATGGAATGAGATGATCCTATCGGTCTGTTGCTTGAGCAAGTTCTCAAATGACGAGGGGGCCGAAATGATGGAGAATTTTTCCCACATCCTTCCAACACCTCAGATAGCATCAACCACATCTTCATCAAGGAACCCTTTAGAGCACCTCTGCCCACCAAAGTCTGAGTTAATTTTAGTATTCCTAAAATTATTTGAAGGTCAAATAGTCAGGATGCCTAGATAAATGGTTAACTTTTACAGAAGGTTATTTCTCTGTTCACAATTTTCCGACAAAGAAAGATCACCTTCACACTCCTTAAATCTCTCCCCTCATGTCAAACATTGGTGGGAACTTTAAGGGCAGAGTTCCACTTGAGAGAGGAGTGGAATATGGGGCCGAGCCCACTTGGGATTTTTGGATGCGGTAAAGGAAAAAATACTACCACGATTTGTTGCTTCTTCGCAGTTGTCCCTTGAGATGGACCCTGCTACGTGCAGAGAGAGGGCCAGCGATTCTGGGGATTCACCAATACCTTCCATACCTTGTGCACCAAAAGGCAGGTATCAAGGAACTCACGAACAACATTTGGTTACATGAAATACCGTGGGGCTCTACAGATATACAAGCAGAATGGATTTTTTCTAGACATCATCACTTTCGATGTTGCTTATCGATATGTTTTTAAAATCGTGATTTAAAGCACCGAGAACAAAGCGGAGATTCACGAATTCACTTGAAATACGCAACAGCAGCTTATGACAAGACAACCCTAACAAAGCGGTCTCACGAAAACCGGTCAAATACGCGAGGAAGAAGAAGAAGGGTCATGGGAAGACAAAAGAAGGACAGAGGAAAGATAGTTGTGATTTTCACAAAAGCCCATGGCACAACACCGATAGTCACTCAAGAGAAATAGTCATTGGTGAGTGTGAGATCAAAGATGAAGGTAGAACCGGTCCAGTCGATTATGAAAATCTTGGTAAAAGATAGATCATGTGCGAGACCCCATGCTATTGTGTGACCACAACAATAATTCAACGGAGAATTATGGATCGAGGAAGAGGGAGAGCACCTTTTTTATTCACGTATGTGGGTGAAGGGGAGCCTGCTACTTTTTAGTTTTGATAGTGGAAGCCGGAAGAACCTCATCTCGGCAGAGTTCGTCCAACCGGTTGGGATTGTCGACAACACCTACACCCTTAACCATACGACATCGAGGTGGCTTACATGAGCGAGATCTTTGTGTCGTGATGTAGTGTCGATTGTCATCTGACATCCAACCCCTTGAGATGAGGTATTATGTGATGTTTCCCAATAGATGTACGTGATGTTCTCTTGGAGCTGACCATATATGTGGAAACTCCATGCTATCTATGAGTCTAGAACCCATAGTGTCATTGGTACTCTTGGGGTCATCTCTATAGGATACTAGGGGTAGTTCCTTTCGCTGCCCCACCCTAACCTGATCTTTGCAAGGTAGTATCTCATACCTAAAATTCATCTTCTCCACAATCGTTCAAAGGGTGAACAAAGGATCTGCCAACCACCGGCTTGACCCCAAGCACCTTATATATCCAAAGAAGCGGTCGACAAGATTGTAGCAAACCGCAGTTCCTTCCGCACATAGTCATCTAAAATAGCGAGACCGGTTAAAAAGGTCCGGACCTTCCGATAAGGTTATTGATAGCCTTCCTTAAACTAAACGCCACTTCTCCGACAAGACAATGAGATCACCAAGATTGATTGACTGTCGCTTTCCCCACTCCCAGGAACTCAGCAATGGAGACCATTGCTTCATAAGGAGGGAGGATCAGTGGATATCGGTGGCCACCCACCTTTTTCAAATGGCTCAAAAGCGGTTTTGGCAATTTTGGCAATTTACTGGCCACAGGAGGTTTTAACCGGGGCCATTTTGAGGGGTCCAAATGAAGGTTTTGAGATCAAGGCTCTCAATGATATCAAAAGGCATGATTGAGCCCCAAAGATGAATCTCCTCGACAATACATTTCCAGAGCTATCACACATGCCTAAAATGAGATCGTGCTTCAAAATTCACGACCCAGGGAAGTTGATGTACTCCTACTTACCCAAGCGGGGCCCACATGACTTTTGGTAGCTTCATCTCTCCTATAGGGTTAGGTTTTTGGATGTCTAGGACTTTTGGCATTCGAGTCTATTGTAAAAGGGCCTTCAAGCCTCATTGTAATGATCTTCTTGTGAATGTGAGTAACCATCACATCTCTTCGATAAGGCTGCCACCATTCTAGCGAGGTCTTTCACTCTGTATTTTTCACAGTCTCTGTACATTTCTCGATTAATAGAAATCATGTATTCTTGTATATCATGTGTTTATGGTTGCGTCTACATATACATTTTGTGTTATATTATTGAGTATGTGCAATATCTACGTATAATTCTTTATTATATCTCGGCTCTAATTTAGGTCGAAAATAATTCGGATCAATGGGTAAGGAGGAGAGTGTCTCTTCTTATCTTACTTGGGTGGCTCAAGTTAAAGATGAGTTGGCAGCTGTTGGAGAGGTCACTTTAGATTCTGAGTTGGTGAGGTTATCCTTAAATGGATTCACCAAATATTGGGAAGTCTTCGTGAAGTGTGTAATGGGTTGAGAACATATTCCATATTGGAGAAGGCTGTGGGATGATTTCACTCGGGAGGACATCTGGGAAGGATCTCAGAGTAGTGAACAAAAGACAGACAAAGTTGATGAGAATGTTGCTCTTGTGGAAAAGAGCAAGAAGAAAGGAAGTTTTGGGAGGGATTTGAGTAAAGTCAGATGTTTTTTTTGTAACAAGTTGGGGCACCTTGCCTCTCAATGTGTCACGAGAGGAAGAAGAAGAGAAGGTGAAAGGAGGGCACAGAGGCGGATGCTAGCAGCCATAGAGGACTTTGCTTCCAAAGTTAGATGAGGGAATTCTTTGGTTACCCTGGTTTCCAGTGTCGGCTGCGGAGGATTCAAGGTGATGTCGATGGGTTGTGTGGATAGTGGAGCCTCTAACCACATGATTGGAATCTGGAAAGTATTCCTAGACTTCATAGAGATTGGTCTTGGCCGAAAGGTGGTAAATGAAGGTGGTATGAAAAGAGTTGTACGTGGAGTTAAGGTGTTGAATTCCAACTTCGAGTTTGAAGGACCTCTTGGAGATTGATGGAGTTCTCTTTGTTCGGGGAGTGTTAACACTTACTCTCGGTCTCAACCTTGCGGGATGTAGGATGTGCATATTGTTCAAGAAAGACATGTCTTTATCTACGGAAGGAATTGGATTGAGTAGAACTCTGACTGATTGGTAACCAGGTGAATGGGTTGTATATGTTGAGAGGACATCTTATGATGTGTGATTTAGCGTCGGATGAGGAGGAGGAGGGGAAAACTACGACTGCGGGGGCGCCAAGGTATCAGTCTTGCATTCCGAGAGAAAAGAGAGAGTCTCTTCTGACAGCGAGTAGAGGACATCCAGTTGTTGTCCGAGCCAGATTACTCCCGATATATAGAAGTGAGCTTCCGGGGTTGGGAGGTTGCAGGGAAAGAATATCTTCTAGTTCGAGTTATGTGCAGGTGTTGCGGATGGCTCTAGGTTCAAATGGATCTCCTAGAACCCATGATTATGATGGGACCAAATGTGGAGATGGCAATGGTATTCCTGCCGTTAGAGGAGTGTTGAAATGTTAAAAGGGATGTCCTCATTCATGTTTTTGTGTTTTGTCATGGGGACATAAGTCATAATTTCTAGACATGTTTTATTTGTAAAGTGACTTTTAAATAAAGTGCTTTTATATAAAGTGAATGTACTTTATAACTTAAAGTGTTTTTAGTTGTGGGACCCCAAAAAGTGGCCTAATGAGCATTTATTACTTATTTTTGTAATTAATGAGGAGCATTGTGCAGAGCCCTCAGATTGGACTTATGATAGCCATTAGATTGAGTTGGTTATGTAAGTTAGGGTTTCTTGGGAAAAGAGAAAGTACATATACATGCTTAGGGATGTGAGAAAGACACCATAGGAGGAGAGCGAGGGAGGAGAAGTTGAGAGATTGCTTGAGAGGGGAAAGTGAACATCAAGAGAATACGATTCTCAAGAGATCTAGGGCACAAATCCCAAGGAGGCTTTTTTGTTTTTTGTTCTTGTGATGTTATTTGTTGGGACCAGTGCTATGCAGCTCCCATCTGGTCATTACAGCAGCATTCTTGAGTCACGAAAACTAAGGCAAGCTTGGGCACGGTTTTAGAGGCATCCTTGAAGAATTTCTTGAAGGAGGACGACCATACAAAAAGCAAGAATTTACAATAGCTTGTTGTGAATTTTTAAGGTGTGAATTTCAGCAAATCCATTCACAGGTTAATGCAATTGTGCTGCAGTTTCAAGGCAATTTGTGAGGGCAGGTTGTGCTGTGAGGTAGTTCTCTTCATGAAAAAGAAGTGTTGTGATGTTGTTTTGAACTTTCACGAAGCAAAATGAGTAATAAGATTTCTCTCTCTCGTTAGGTTTCCCCACATTAGGGGTTTCCCTCACAGGTTACCTAAATTTTTGTGTGTTATGGTTTGTTGTCCATTGTGTATTTCCACTACATATTTTGCTTAACAATGTGTATTTATACTTATAAATTTTTGAATGTGGGTATGCATTCATTTCTACAAAATTTAAAGTAACTATCTCTAGGTTGCTAAGTGTTGACGAAATGTGTGAATGAAATATTCCGATTTTGTCATTAAAAAGAAATCAACATGGTATCGGAGCATATGTCTACATTGAGGTTGAGAAAATGTCTTGATATTTAGGAAAAAGGGTGTGATTGTTTTCCTTGAGTTGTGATAGAGAATATAGTTGCAAGCATTATATATGAGGATCAATTGGATGGCATTTCCAGCTACTTGCAATGGAAATTCAAAATGTCAGCTATTCCAGGGAGAACAAACTTTGGAGATTTATCAACACTATAGTAGTTGTTCCCACAACAAACCCTATAGCTTTGGATTTGCATGAGGTCAAGGAAGCTAAAGCTCAGGAGGATTATTCTGGATGGGTGAAGGGATCACCTTATTCCACACTTGGCTTAGAAAAAGACTACCAAGGATGTGGGATGCACTTAAGAAATTATTTGACGTGAAGAATGAGAACCGAAAGATGTCCTTGAAGACTAAGCTACGTGATACCAAGATGGGTAAGGTGGAGAGTGTCTCTTCTTATATTACCTGGGTGGCTCAAGTTAAATATGAGTTGTCAGCTATTGGAGGTCCACTTTGGATCTCAGGTTGGTGAGGATAGCCTTAAATAGATTTACCAAATGTAGAGAGAATCTTAAGTGAAGTCGTGGTGGGTCATGAGCATTTTACTGGGTGGAAGCGGTATGGGATGGTTTCACTCAGGAGGAGATTCGATAAAGATCTCATAGTAGTGATCCCGAGCCAGGCGAGTTGATGAGAATGTTACTCTTGTGGCAAAGAGAAAGAACAAAGGAAATTCTGGGAGGGACTCGAGTAAAGTCAGATGTTATTGTTATGAGTTGGGGGCTGCTGCCTCTCTGATGTCACGGAAGAAGAAGAAAGAAGAGTGGGAGGAGCACGAGGCAGAGGTACTATAGCATAGAGGACTTTGCTTCAAAGTTGATAGGGAATTTTCTTTAGTTACCCTAGTTTCCGGTGTATGCATGGAGGATTGGTGATGTCCGGATGGGTTGTGGATCATGAAGCCTCTAAACACATGGCAGGGAATAAACAAGTGTCCCTGAACTTCATGAGAGATTAGTCACGACCGATAGGTGAAGTAATGGAAATTGGTATGGTTAGAGTTGTACTTGGAGTTGGGAATGTTAGATTCCAACTCGGTTTTGGAGGACTCTTGGAGCTTGATGAACTTCTCTTTGTTCCAGGGGTTGGAGTGTTAACTTGCTCTCAGTGTCAGTCTTGGAGGATGTAGGATGTTGCATATTGTTCAAGAGGAAGAACCATGTATTTATCTGAGAGGAGTGGATCGGTAGAAATTTACCCATTTGATATTAACCAGTGGATGGGATTGTATATGTTGAAGGAACAACCTATGATGTGTAATTCAATGTCAGGATGAGGAGTGTGAGGAGGCTTATGAGACTGTGGTGGTGCCAAGGATTCATTCTTGCATTCCAAGACAACAGAGGGATTTTCTTCTAAGCATCAACGGGATGCTCAGTTGGTTTGATCGAACCGATGCTCAAGATGAAGTGAGCTTAGGGTTATAGGACGTTTCCAAGAGAAGATCTTCTAGTTCAAGTTTTGTGAAAGTGTTGAGGATAGCTCCAATTCCGGAGAACTCCCTGAGCATAGTATGATGGGACGGATAGTGGATATGAAGCAGTACATTCTCGTTGAGGGAGTGTTGAAATATAACAAAGGGATGTCCTCATTCATGTTTTGTGTTTTGTCATGGGGGAGGAAATAAAGTCATAATTCTAGACATGTTTTATTTGTAAAGTGAATTGCAATAAAGTGCTTTTATAAAAGTGAATGTACTTTATAGCTTAAGTGTTTTAAGTTGTGGGACCCAAAAAGTATTTAATTAACATTTATTACTTATTTTGTAATTGATGAGGAGCATTAAATATGATCCCTCAAATTATACTTATGATAGCCATTGGGTGAGTTGGTTATGTAAGTTGGGGTTTCTTGGGAAAAGATAAAAGTACATATACATGCTTAGAGATGTGAGAAAGACACACCAGAGGAGAGAAGCCGAGAGGAGAAGTTGAGAGATTGCTTGAGAGAGGAAAGTTAGCATCAAGAGGGGCACGATTCCCAAGAGAGCTGGGCACAAATCCCAAGGAGGATTTTCTATTTTGATTTGTGGCGGTCGGTATTTGGGGCGAGGTCATCTTGTCTGGATCCATATAGATTAAATACAACAACATTCTTGAGGCACAAAACTCAAGGCAATCTTAGACGCAGTCGTGCATAAGAGAAGGGTACAACTGACCCTATTGGCATGAATTTTCAAGATTACCAAATTTCATCAAATCTGCTGTACAATACATGCAAGTACTGTGGCATGGTTTTCAAGAAAGATTTGTGGGGGACAATTTTTTGCTATAAGAGGTATTTCTCTTGGATGAAAAGTGTTATTGATGCTGTTATGAACTTTCCTGAAGGAAAATAATAAGATTTCTCTCTCTGGATTAGGTTTTCCCCACATTGGGGTTTTCACAGAGCGGTTACGCCTAAATTACATTATTGAGTTATGGGTTGTTGTGTTGTATTTCCTCTGCATTTCTATGAAACAGAAGACAACTATCACTAGGTTTCCTGAGTGTTTGACAAAATGTGTGAATGGAAATATTTACGATTTTGTCATTAAAAATCAACGGTTTAAATGGCTCCACATTAGCCCATGTTTGGCCAATTCCCATGTGACTACAATAGAAAAAAAACACTCAACAAAGTTTTCTTGAAAATCGGGCTCATCTTCATAAATTGCATTATGCCTCATTGACCAATCTAGTCACAGAAGATGCTCCAACAAGAGCGGATTTTGGTCGGCGGAAAATAAGCGTGGCTGACCCCACTAAGTGGCTTCGATTGCTCTTAATCAATGTAACTCCACGATTCATGCATTTACAGGTTTTAGCGCGGAGTTCAACTCACCTCCTCAAACCATTTAGGAGGACATGTGGTCAATTTGTCCTGAGGGCATAAAATCCAAGCCAAGAAACCAGGACTTAAGCCAATCTCCCAAAAGTCTATTTGGCTAAGGACCATGTGACTAAACAAGCCAAAAACACCCGACACAATTTTCTTGAAATTGGCCTCCTCTTGAAATTGCAATATGCCTCATTATTCAAAATCCCTAGTGTTGGAGATACTCCAACAAATTGTTTCCCAGTTGATGGAATGATAGCATAGGAGCCCCAATGGTACAAAGAGCACAGTTAGCCAGGATCTAATGCAAGCGTGAGTTCATGCATCAAGTCTTCAAGTTTGAGTTTATCAATGGTTCAGCGCTTCCAGCCTCCTCCGGTATTCAAAGGACATGTAGCCAATTTGAATTACGAGGGAATAAAATCTAAAGCCAGGCGACATAATGTTGTTGATGGCTCTTCTACATGTATGTTTGGCCAAGGCTCATGCTACTACACTAGAAATAAGCAGCTTCGACAAAGTGTTCTTGAAAATGGAACTCATCTTCAGAAGTTGCACTCACAGCCTCATTGGCCAAAACCCTAGTGTGGTCTCAGCAATGGTTTTTTCATTCGATGAAATGATAAGCGTGGGGGCCCCACTAGATGGAAATCGGTGCTCTTAATCCAATGCAAGCGATGGTTCATGCATTTTGAGTCTCGGTTTTGAGTTTTATCGATAGCTGCAACTCACCTCCTCTCCGCCATTTGCAGGGACATGTGGTCGAATTTAGTGCAGGGGCATAAAATCAAACCGGTAGCATAACAAACCACATGTAACACTGATATATTTGGCCAAGGTCCACATGAATACTAGAAAAAACACGGAAACCGCAGTGTTCTTTAAAATCGACCTCCTCTTCAAAATTGCATTATGCCTCATTGACCAAAATCCTAGTGTTAGATGCTCCAACAAAGATATTTCCCCAGTCAATGTAATGATAACAAAGACCCCAATAGGCTGAAAGATGGTGCTTCTGGATCCAATGAAATGATTGCATGCATCACGAGTCCGGTTTATGTTTTATGTCGATGGTTGCAACTTCAGACCATTCAAGGATATGTGGCCAATTTGGTCAGGGCATAAAAATCAAACCGAGAACAACATAATGTTGTTTTGTAAGCTCTCGTGTGTATGTTTGGCCAAGGCCCATCTGAATACACACTAAAATAAAGCTTCGACAAAGTGTGTTCTTGAAAATTGAGCTCATCTTTAGAAATTTCTTTATGCCTCATTGACCAAAACCCTAGTCTTGGAGATACTCCAGCAAATGGTTTTAGGTTGACATAATGATAAGCGTAGGCACCCTAGGCAGAGCTTCGGTGCTCTTAATCTAATGTAGCGGCATTTTGTGCATCTGGGTCTCGTTTTGAGTTTTATCGCGGGTTGCAACTCGCCTCTTCAATCCATTTAGGGACATGTGGTCAGTTTGGTTTGGGGGAATAAAATCCAACCCGAGTAGCATAACAGACTTTCATAATCTCCCACAAGTATATTTTTCCAAGCACCACATACACTAGCAAAATATACCTGACACAATGTTCTTTAGAATCAACCTCCTCTTGAAATTGCAGCATGCCTCATTGGCCGAGGAATCCTAGGGTTGGAGATACTCCAACAAATTGTTCTTCAAATAGATGGAATGATAGTGTAGGATCCCCAATGGGCTGGAAACCTATTATGGATCTAATGCAATTGGCCGGTTAGGTGCATGTCCCCGAGGTCTTTTTTTTGAGTTTTATCGATAGTTTATAGCGTGCCTCCTCAATCCATCAGGACATGTGGCCAATTTGGTCAGGGGCATAAAATCCAAGCCGAGAAGCATAATGTTGTTCCATAAATACGTGTATGTTTGGCCAAGTCCCATGCAACTATACTAGAAAAATGCTCAACAAGTGTTCTTTAAAATCAGAGCTCATCGAGAGAGTACATTATGCTTCATTGACCAAAACCCTAGTGTGGAGATACTCCACCAAATGGTTTTTCAGTTGATGGAATGATAACAGAGGGGAGCTACTAGATGGAAACTTGAATTATAACAATCAATGCAAATGGCCAGTTCATGCATATGAGTCCTGGTTTAATTTTTATCATGAGTTTCAACTAGCCTCCTCAATCCATTTAAAGACATGTGGTCAATTTGAAGGTCTAGGGGGCACAAAATCCAAACCAAGTAGCATAAAAAACTTACGTAAGCTCTCAGAAGTCTATTTGGCCAAGGCCCACATTACTGCACTAGCCAAAAATACTCGACACGGTGTTCTTAAGAGTGACCTCCCTCTTGAGAGAATTGCACTATGCCTCATTGACCAAAATCCTAGTGTTGGAGATACTCCAACAAATTGTTTTCATGTCGACAAATGATAGTGTAGGAGCCCCAATAGATGAAGCTTCGGTTACTCTGGATCCAATGCAACTTATGGTTCGTGCATCCGAGTCTTGGTTTCAGTATTATCGATAATTACAACTCACCTCCTCAAGCCATTCAAGGGCGTGTGGCCAATTTGGTATGAGGGTATAAAATCCAAGCCAAGCGGCATAATGTTGCAGCAAGCTCCTGCACGTATGTTTGGCCAAGGCCCATGCTGACCACACTAGAAAAATGCTTGGAAGGTGTTCTTGAAAATTGACGTCATCTTGAAATTGCACTATGCCTCGGTAAGCCAAGAGAGCCTTAGTGTCGGAGATACTCCATCAAATGATTGTTCAATCAATGAATGATAGCTTAGGGGGCCCACTAGCTGAAAATCAATTCCATAATCCAATGCAACTAGCGGTTCATCGCGGTTTGAGTCCCAGTTTGAGTTTATTCTGCGAGTTCACGGTAGCCTCCTCAAGCCATTTAAGGAAATGTGGTAATTGAATGCAACGGGCATAAAATCGAAATTGAGTAGCATAACAAACTTTCATAAGCTCTCACAAAATCTGACCAAGTCCCACATGAATACACTAACCAAAACACGACACAAAGTTCTTCAAAATCAACCTCCTCTTCATAAATTGCACTATGCCTCAGTGAGAAAAACCCTAGTTCTGAAGATCCTCTATCAAAAACTTTTATGGGTGATGTAATCATAGGAGAGGGGTCCCCATAGGTGGAATCTGGTGCCAATATTCCAATGGAATTGACGGTTCATGCATATGAGTCTCAGTTTGATTTTATCGATGCGAGTTGAAATTCGCCTCCTCAATCCATTCAAGGACATGTATTGATTTGGCCCCAAAGGTTATAAAAATCCAAACTAAGCAGATCATAATGTTGTTTTGTAAGCTCACATGTATGTTTTTCCAAGGCCCTGTGACTACACTAAAAAAAATGCTCAAAGAGAGTGTTCTTGAAAATCGATCTCATTCTTTGATTGGAATGCAATCATTAGTTCCTCATGAAGCCTTGATATTCTTCAAAACACAAGTCCCTGAGCATAAAATCCAACTCAATCCTGTGGTTGGTGTTTGTCTCGATGATACATGTTATTAATAGCTTTCACGGAAAAAGGTTATCATATCCATGGAATGAAAACATTTTTGGTTATTCCTAGACTCACCATTCCCATGAAATCACAACATTCTTCAATGAAATGTAGGTTATGCTTGGGAATAAAACCCAACTCAATTCACGTGGTTAGTGTGATGCCCACATTTCTAGATTAATTAGCTCTGGAAAAAGGAAATTAGATACATGGTTATCCAATAAAATAGGATTTGAATTTAATGTTGTTGTCAACAATTATCTTATAGAAATGTAAAGCAATTATTGTTGGTTTGTATGCATTAGTACACCTTTGTTTGCAATTAAATGTAGCAAGCACTTACTCCATGGTGACAGTGAGGGTTCCTATACTTGTCAATGACATGAGCCTTACTAAGAACCAAATAAAATATTCCAACACCGTAATCAAACATAATGCATGCAACATCTTGCTTCCATGGTTATTCCCCTTACATACAACAAAATAAATGTATGACTCTAGAATGGAGGAGAGTCAAGGTTATTCCCTTTGTCCTTTTCAATGCATCGTCCACCTTACAAAGTCTCATGAACCACATCTTTAAACCCTTTGTACATCATTTTGTCTTGTCTTTTTTGATGTCATTCTTAATCTACAATAAAACTTGAGTAATCCCATGTTACCCATGTGGATTAGGTCTTACAACTACTTTGTCATCATCAATTATTTCTCAAAAGGTCCAAATGTACCTTTGGTGTATTAGAAATGGAATATTTGGGCCATATTGTTAGTAAGGATGAATTGTCCTGAATGAACCAAAACATTGAAAACAATGAAGGTTGGGAACCTCTTAAAGATTCTTAAATGTTTGAGGGTTTCTTTGTGGTCTAATAGTGTATTATAGAAATTTTGTCAAGAACTATGGAAAAATTGTTGTTCATCTCTCATACCTTAAGAAAAATGTTTTTGGTTGGATTGAAGCAGTAGATCAAGCCTTCAAGGATTTGAAGGATGTTATGTGTACAACCCCAATGCCAGTCTTCCTAACTTCATGAATTTATTTTGGAATGTGATTCCTGGGGGAAAAGGCATAGGCACAATTCTCATGCAAGAAGAAAGACCATTGGCCTTTACCAACATATAAATTTATGAGTGACTCTTGGGAAAATAGGTTTTTTTAGTGAGGTTTTAGAGAAGAAAGATAAGTAATGTGATTAGTTCTAAATTTAGCATCCTTTTTAGTGTATTTTGTTTTCATTGAGTGGCATTTCTTGCGCTGAAGTTGACAGAAAACATCATTTTGTATTTAGGACCATATTTTGCTTCCTTTTTTGGAGATTTGGTGCCAATTTTAGTGTCAAAGTGTAATTTGCATAATTTTAGCAACAAATTCAAGGCCCAAATTAGCTTCCTTAAGGTGTGTGCATCATAAATTGCATTGGATTTTAGAGGGAATGTCATAATGGCAATAGTTGTAGTGCTAAATTTAGCAGTGGCATTGCATTTTTCAACATGTTTGGAAACATATATAGGGTATATGATTCCAACTGATAACATATGTTGGATCTATTTTTGAACAATTTCTTTATATTTGTGGGACAATTTATATTGTCGCTTCTTTATGGTTTTCTCATTAGCTATATTTCATTTCACCCATTTCTTTAGCCAACCCTTTCAAATCACTTATAGTCCTGTGTTATCACTCCACATGATTTCGAGTAGAGGAAGAAATTTGATAGAGGTAACCACAAACCTCTTTTGAGTACAAGATCTATCCCTCATAAAACCAGAAGGGGATATCTCTATAATTTAGCTTTGTTTCTTGTGAACCTTAGACTATTTATGATAGTACATGGTTTGTTTTGATTGATTGATGGTTTGTTGGATGTTGTGGATTTTAGGTTTTGGGCTTCAAAGTCAGGACTTGAGAACCTGTGTAGGAATAGGCTCACACTTTAGAAATTTAGGTTTTTCATTGTGAATATGGGAGATAGAGGGTTTTAGAAACAGGCATTCATGAATTCATTTATGTCAGAAGAAAATGAACATAAATATGAATCTTCTCCAAAACATAGCATTGAAGTAATGAATTTTGTTTATCACCTAAGAAATCAATCACATGAAACATGGAAATGTAATGGAAAGGCACAATACATCCACCTTATGTGACCATTACCTAGCATAATTACACCTCCATGTCATTATTACATCATTAAAAGTCATTAATTACATCAACAAAGATCAGAAAAGTAAAACTATTGAAGATAACAGGCCTTCTGGAAAAAGTGCAGCGTGTGAAGAAAAGCTGCAACGTGGTATTGCAGGAGGGCCCCTTTTTAAGGTGACCTCACAGACTCAAATTGGGCTCATGATAACTCATTAGAAATATCTCATGTCGGCTACACAATGGACCCCTCAAGGACTGAAAATGATCAAGTATAGCCACTCAAAAACCAATTCTCAGTCTACTATAAAAGCGCAATGTGGGGGTGAAAAAGCACAATGTACTCTTGAAAGTGACTTTTGGATGGGTTCTCGTGCTAAAAGTGGGATCTTTATATCTCGATTGGGCCGGATGTGAATTAGAGGTTATCATTTTGACTCATCAAGCAAGTCATTTGAAGACTACATGATAGAGAACAATGTAGTTTACCAAGACTACGCTAGAAGTGCATCAACTCTCCCATAGCAACTGTATTTTGGGTATCTCAAATAGCCAACACCTATGTATATGGTGAAGGAGGTTTTTGTTCCTTGGTATATTATTGATAAAAACCTCTTTCAATTTTTCCCAATTCATCTTCCTTGTTTCAGAAAAAAAGTTTGAAGCAAGGCCATCCCTATGTGTGGAAAATGATTTGTCTCTTGAATGATCTCTTGAGAAATGGTGAAGACATGTTTTCATGTGTTGAAGTGGGATCATAAATTATGATATGACCTCCCTTTTTATATGGATTCTTATTTCCTTCCATGAGTAGAAATTGGCAAGAAATCTATAGTGGACAAGAAGAGGGAAAACAAAGTTTTCTAGGGGGGAGGGGATAGGAATTTGGTAACTTTAGATGATAGAATGAGGTGGTTAGGGAGTAGGGATGAGTGTATGAAGAATTTAGGAGGTGGGGAGGGATTTTAAGGACCTTAGGGAAGTGGATGGAGGATGAGGGAATAGGGCTAGGGAATTTTTACACAGGCCTATACTCTTGGATGCCCAAAAACGCAGCGACTAGAGGAAAAACACGATGTTTTTTAAAATGTATGGCCCTAAAATTATGAGGAAATGGTTCATGATGAGTGAGAGATTATTTGGAAATGAAATGAATGACATAAATGAACAATGATGGTCTTTTATATCTTGTGAAGTTGATTTTTTTTTCATGTAGTGTGCGATTGGCCCACACTAAGCCTTTCTCACTTTTTCTTTGGAAACCATGTGAAGTATAATAAACCTGAGAGATAAGTGATGTAAATATCCATAGCACATGAAGATCATTTATTTTATGACATCCCGAGGAGAGATATTGAGATCCTTTTATCAACTTTTCATTTTCACTGCTCGCCATGAAATGCACTTTTGGGGTCTTTTTGAAAATGTTCAAGAAAAACATTATTTTCAACCCATTATTCATCATATAGATATCAATTAGCATCTTGATTACCCTATAAAATTATAGAGTCCTAACACCCTGGAAAAGACATATAGATACTCCTTTAGAAGGTCGAATATCTGCATGGTTTTCTTCTTAGTCCAATAGTCACCAATGCGAGCCATTTTTGGTCAACTATCATTTGATATGTTGACTTCTTTGAAGTTTATTTCTGTAAGTTTTAAACTGTGAGTAAAAGCAAACATAGGTTCTTAAGGAAAACATAATTTAACCAATGGCTCATTCACATGGTACACATAGGAGATTTATCTTAGGAAAACCTTTCTTATATTCATTATGTCGAGTTTCACCATTCACTGCCTCTGATATATACAATGGTTTTAAGGTATTAGTGAATCTGAAAACCCTAATCCTTTAATTGAGATTAATTTAAAAAACGCTAAAATAGCAAAAGCCATCCAAAAAATGTTGAGGCGTTGTCCCGAACCCGGTCGACTGACCTACAGCCCATTCTTGGAAGCGGCGCATGTAACGATCCCCTGGGACCCCCTAGGAAAGTTCCCGGCACACCTGCGACACAAACAAAGCACTAGTACAAGGGATCATCGGATCTGCAGGTTGTCATGTCGACCATACACACACATGCAAAAGAATATAAAACATACCCAACATTCTCACTTCTTGTTTTCTTTGCATCCGGTCGAGGATTATATAGTCAACAATATAGAGGTAATGCCATTGTTACTCTACACCAAGAAAACTTACGTCTTTGACGGACTTTGTCAATAGATCGCAACATTCTTCAAAGTGTCAACTTGTTCCAACAACACCTTCTTTTCCTCAATAAAAAAGCCCTCTCACAAAGTGATGAGCATCAATATGCTTTGTCTTTGAATATTCAAGTTGGGTTCTTTTCTAGGAAGTGCACTCACGACTATCTGAAATCTAATCCTCAGCAGCATTTGTACCAACCCAATACCCAGAAACAATCTTTGTAACCATACTACTAATTCCCTTTGCTTGCATTGAATTGTTGCAATGTATTTAGCTTCTGTAGTTAATAGTGCCACTATAACCTGTCTTTGCTCATCCAACTAATTTCTCCTCCAGATAGGTTAAACACACACCCACTTATAGATCTTAAGTCCATATCTCGGCCAGGTCTGCATCAACAAAGCCATGTATGTCCACCACTCTGTCAATCCCGGTCTTCCTTGGTAAAAAAATCCATAACTGGTAGTGCCAAAAAGATACCTAAAGACCCTCTTCACTACAACCCAATATTCATGTCTAAGATTAGGCATGAATCAACTCAAGGATACCATTTCTTGGGAAATGTATTGTCTAGTATAGTGCATACAATACATCAAACTACCAACTACACCGACATACAGAACATGGGACATGTCCTCTTATTCTTCAGTGTCTTGGAACCTTTGAGCTATAGATAACTTTACACCCACAGGAATAAGAACCTTGTTAGGTTTACTTCAATGCATATTAAGCCTCTGCAATGTCGTCTCAACATATTTTCTCTTTGTTCAACCCGGTTTCATGTTTTTACGATCTCTTTTAATCTCCATTCAGGGAATAGAGTAGCCCTGATATCCTTCATGTCAAATTTGGAGGATAGGCTGAGTTTCACTTACTCCTTGATATATCCATGTTATTTTCCTACCAACAACATGTCATCAACATACAACACCTACATAAATGAAGTGATTATCAACATGCTTGGAATATACACAATGATCAACCTTGCTTCTTACAAATCCCAATCCAATGATGTATGTGTCAAGGAATTTTGGTACACCACCATGCAGGTGATTGCTTGGACCATATAGGGACTTCTTCATTGACTCTTTCTTTCCCTTCCTTTGTAAAGCCTTAAAGGCCTTCATGTGGAATTGTTCTTCCGGATCCCCATGTGGGAATGTTGTATTCACATCCATACGTTCCAATTCAAGATCAAATAAAAACAGATAAAAGAAATCTAATAGAGTTAACTTAGCAATAGGAGAAAAAATCTCATCGAAGTCAATTCCCTCTGCACAGGAATAACCTTTTTGCTACTAATAGAACTTTTCATTTATCCACTTTACCTTGTGCATTAAACTTCTTCATGCAACAACCATTTGCTATGAAAAAAATTTCTTCCAACTGGCAACTCAAATATATCCATGCCTCATTATTATAAAAGGCATCCATTTCTTCAACCATGGCCTTCTTCCAAAGTTTACTATCCTGCCCGAATTCACTGCTTCCTTGCCAGTTCTGGGATCATCATTAGTAATAAGATCGAAGCAAAATTAGGCGGAAATCGAGATTGGACTATACCTTTACGGACGCCTTGTTTCTCTCATTGATATCCTCAATACCAGGGTATGTGGTTCTTCTTCTTCTTCTTCTTCTTACAGCTTCCTCTTCTTTGGATGATTCAGATTTTGCATCATCAACTCAAGCTCTATTTTCGGGTTAGGTCTTACGTTGTTGAATTCCTATTTGGACATCTTTTACCTCTCTGAACACAACGTATGACGTAAGCAGGTCTTCTTGGTTTCTGGTTTCCAAAGGTTTATAACTTAACTGCCATCTTTATAACCAATAAAGATACTTTTTTTAGCTTTTTGTCAACTTACTCCTATTTTCCTTTGGAACATGCATATAAGCATCACAAACAAAAACCCTAAGATGTTGAGAGAGGGGTTTCTTACTGGTCCATACCTTTTGTGGAGTCTTTTCATCCAGTTTTGTTGATGAGGGTGATTGATTGGCCAGGTAACATGTTGTACTTAACGCCTCTGCTTGAATTATTGTCCCTAACTTAGGCACCATTAGGCATGCTTCTTGATTTTCCATGGAGTGTCCTATTCATCCTTTAGCAGCTCCGATTACAGGGTGTATGGAGTAGTCTTTTATGCTATATACTACACTTTTTACATAATTCTTCAGATTCATTTCCGCAGAATTCTCACCATTATCTATTCTCAATACCTTTATTTTCTTCTTTGTTTGATTTTCACCCGAGGAGCCTTAAGTTCTTTAAATTTATCGATACCTCTGATTTCTTCCTAAGAAAATAAATCCATGTGTTCATGAAAATCATCTATAGATGAAACATAATACATAGAATTTACTGGGGATGGAATAGGAGCAGGTCCAAACGCATCGCGTGTATCAACTCTAAGATCCCCTTGCCCTGCTCTTGTAGCGTGGATGAAAGTCTTACTCGATTCTATTTACCATATCATAAAATGTTCACAAAAATCAAAATCGAGTGAAATTAGACATACCTTCAACCATACCTTTACCATGTAGTGTTCGAGGCCCTTTTCTCCAATATGTCCTAGTATTTGATGCCACAACATGGTCTTCTTTTCAGGGATGATATTGGTCTTGTCTTCTTTATTTGTCTCTGCACAGGACAATGTAATTGTTACACCCATTAGTATAGGTGCTTCCCAACAACTTGTATAGAGTTCACCGAACTCCCTCATAAACACCATTGCTCCTTGTACCATCTTGCAAGTGTTCTTTCCAAATCCGGTATCCACTCCTGCATCATCCATATTTCTTACATATATTAGGCTCTGGCTAGTTTTGGAATGGAGAACCAGGGAGAGTTCTAATCCTTCTACATCGTTTAATGACAACAACCCTTGCCTTCCACATCCCAAGATTTTTTGTTGAGTCATCTCTAGGAATACATCACCATCATATTTTTTTAATATTGAGGAGAACCACTCCTTGTGAGGATTCATATGGTATGATGTACTTGATTAGATCAACCATACACCATGGTCTACATGTGTGTACTTGTAGATGCTAGGTAAGCTTATCCTCCTTCTTCAATGGAGGTTTCGTCTCTTGATGTGGAAGAGGTACTATCATATCTGGTTTTTCAACCTTCTTAGACACCCGCAATATTTCTTATAATGCCCTATTTTGCTTTTACTTCCAACATTTCCTCAAGATTTTCCTAGAGACTTAGATCTACAAGTAGATCTAAATCTACTTGTAGATTTAGATCTCCACCAAGAAGGCTTACTAGGGTTCCTGTGTTGGGTACACACTCTTACAAATAAAGCATATGTGTTGTGACCATCATGCTTTCACCTCATCTCGTCGGATAACAAGGATGCAACTACATCCCTATACTTCAATGTAAGATTGAGTTGTGCTACCTATTGCTACAACCATAATATCCCAAGAGTCTGGAAAAAGGCATAACAAAGTATTACACTTATCTTCTTGAAATGCGTGTAATAGCAGGCCAAGTTGACTACGAGTATTGAGCATTTAGATGTTCCTATCACAGACTCCATCTTCATCCTAATATGATACAACTATTTCAAAGAAACAACTTGTTTACGGGACTTTGATTGATACAAATTCCCCAACAATCTCCCATAGTTCATGGTAGATTCTCTTGAGACATTCATTAACACTGAATCTATCAGTGATCCGAATAATAGTCTATATACATCCCTTCTCCCAATCTTCCTTGACATAGCAGTAGGTGGTGTACTAGTATTTTTTTTGTACTGGTAGGTTGTGTACTAATAGCCTATGTGCTAGTAGATGGTACTAGTAGGTTGTGTACCGGGATCCCACAATGATCCATTGTTCTTTATCTCTGAAGGTCCTCCATCTTGACTTCCATAGCTCAAAGTTTTATGGATTGGTTAGTTTCTCTATCTCAATTCTAGAAGAATTCGCCATTCCTCTTTACGCACTCAAATCACCACTGCAAAAACCACTGCAAAAGCTCCCACTAAACCAGGGTTTATCATAGACCCAAGATAAAAAAATCACCACTGCAAAAGCTCCCACTAAACCCAGGTTTATCATAGACCCAAGATAAACTTGATCTATCAAGACCGAGCCAAACCCCTAACAACAAAGGCGTCCCTCTAAAGCCAAAAATGAGATCTGATACCACATGTAAGTTTTAAACCTGTGAAGCAAAGCAATGCATATATATTCTTAAGCAAAACAAAATTTAATCAATGACTCATTCACATAGTACACATAGATTTATACCGGAAACCCTCAACCAGGAAAACCTTTCTTATATTCATTATATCGAATTTCACCATTCACTATACAATGTATATACAATGTTTTTAGGTATTCCATAGATACGAAAACCCTAATCCCTTAATCTGAGATTAATTTACAAAACCTCTAAAAATAGCAAAAACCGCCCAAAAAAAAACATTTCGGGGCGCTGCCCCAAACGCTGCACGTAACCAGGGGGAGGCATACCTGCTCCCCCCCTAGGAAAGTGCCTGATGCACATGGCACAAATAGAGCACTAGTACGAGGGATTGTCAGACGCAGTTGTCATATCTGACGCGCCCACACACACACATGCAAAGAATATAACACATACTCAACAATTTCTACATCCATCCATTTTGGTGGCTTAGATTCATCTAATTTACACTCTGCTTGATGGACTTCGTTGTAAGCAGGTGGGAATTTAACTTGGTCTGAGGATTCATGGTTATCATGCTTTAACAACTTCAATATATATTTTACTTGTTTGGCTATATATTGGTGGTCCTTTCTCCATGTGGATCTTTTCCCAAGAAAACTTTCATTTTCCATGTCAATTTGACATGCGGTATGAATCCTTTAATTATGGCATGCTATGAAATTACAAGTTGAGGTCAACCCTATGTCAACATGTGCTTTCCCTTTTTGTCTATTTTATTTTTGTGTTGTGTTGTTTAATGCAATCTCTTATTTCTTTGATTGTGTCAATCAAGTTGGTTTCTACAGGGTTAAAAGAAAAATCTTTGATGAAATTTTCTTTGAGGTCCTTCTAGGTGAAGGTTTCTCTATGTGTTTCTTCTATTTTATACCATTTATAAGGGAGATAATCAAATGTATTAGAAAACAAGTGAGGCCAAACCTTTTTTCCTTGTACCAAATTTTTCTCCATTCTCTCTCAAAGTCTTTGACATGGGTGAGAGGATCAAATCCTAGTTTAAAGTTGGGAATATTTGTTGTGGTTGATAGCTTCTTCCCTCTGAAATGTTTGGTGAAGTATTTAGTCGCGACAATCCATGTCTATAGTGGGGATGCATGTGTATCCCACCATCTCATAGCTTATCTTGTGAATGACTACACCAATCTCTATAATTGACCGTGCTCTCCCACTATCTTAGATACCTCATCGACATACATCGATGGCGATTCTCTTTCCTTGAATCATAATGGTTTGGTTGAGGTCGACTTAAATTTGGTGGGTATTAGAGTCGGATTATGTTTAATTTTTTTCTCATATATAGAAGGTACCACATGAACTAAGAAGTGCAATTGAAACATATATCGAGGGATCGCTTTGATTTACAAACATTATTTGGCTTTTTATTCGTAGTTTTCTATCTACCACTTTTATATTTTAGTGTCTTAGTTTTGGTGTATGACTCGATATAATTGGCCTCTTGGTCCTCTTCCCAAGTTTTCATCGACGCAATTGTCGGAGATACTCCAACAAATGGATTTTAGGTCGACGTAATAATATCTTAGGGACCCCAATGCAACTGACGGTTCGTGCAACTGAGTCCCAATTTTCTTTTTATCACGAGTAGCAACTCACCTCCTCAAGCCATTTAGGGACATGTGGTCAATTTTTTTCGGGGGAATAAAATTCAAACCGAGTAGCATAACAGACTTACGTAAGCTAATGAAAGTCTATTTGGCCAAGGCCCACGTCACTACACTAGCCACAAATACCCGACACAGTGTTCTTTAAAATTGACCTTTTCAGAAATTGCATTATGCCTCATTGACAAGAATCCTAGTGTTGGAGATACTCCAACAAATTGTTTTCCGGTAGATGGAATGATAGCATAGGAGCCCCAATAGATGAAACATGGTGCTCTGGATCCAATGAAATGGACGGTTCGTGCATCCGAGTCCCGGTTTGAGTTTTATCTATAGTTGCAACTTGCCTCATCAAGCCATTCAAGGACATGTGGCCAATTTGGTCTGAGGGCATAAAATCCAAACTGAGCAGCATAATGTTGTTCTCTAAGCTCTCGCATGTATGTTTGGCCAAGGCCCATCCAACTACACTAGAAAAAAGTGCTCGACATAGTGTTCTTGAAAATCGAGCTCATCTTCAGAAATTGCACTATGCCTCATTGACCAAAACCCTAGTAACAAAGATACTCCAACAAATGGTTTTCTGGTCGACGAAAGGATAGATTAGGGGCCCCAATAGCTAAAACCCAGTGCTCTTAATACAATGAAACTGAGGGTTCATGCATCTGAGTTGTGGTTTGAGTTTTATCACGAGTTGCAACTTGCCTCCTCAAGCCATTTAGGGACATGTGGTCAATTTGGTCTGGGGGCATAAAATCCAAACCGAGTAGCATAACAGACTTTCATAAGCTCCCACAAGTATATATGGACAAGGCCAACATAACTACACTAGCCAAAAAGACCCGACACAATGTTCTTTAAAATTGACCTCCTCTTCAAAAATTGCATTATGCCTCATTGACCAAAATCCTAGTGTTGGAGATACTCCAAAAAAATGTTTTTTGATGGGTGGAATGATAGCGTAGGAGCCCTAATAGCTGAAAACTAGTGCTCTGGATCCAATGAAACTGACGGTTCATGCATCTGAGTCTCGGTTTGAGTTTTATCAATAGTTGCAACTCGCCTCCTCAAGCCATTCAAGTTCATGTGGCCAATTTGCTCTGAGGGAATAAAATCCAAACAGAGCAGCATAATGTTGTTCTGTAAGCTCCCGCATGTATGTTTGGCCAAGGCCCATGTGACTACACTAGAAAAAAATGCTCGACATAGTGTTCTTGAAAATCGAGCTCATCTTCAGAAATTGCACTATGCCTCGTTGACCAAAACCCTAGTGACATAGATACTTCAACAAATGGCTTTTCGATTGACGGAATGATAGCTTAGGGGGGCCACTAGATGAAACCCAATGCTATTAATCCAATGCAACTGATAGTTCATGCATCTTTGTCCCGGTTTGAGTTTTATCGCGAGTTGCAACTCGCCTCCTCAAGCCATTTAGGGACATGTGGTCAATTTGGTCTGGGGGCATAAAATCCAAACCGGGTAGAATAACAGACTTTCGTAAGCTCTTGCAAGTTTAATTGGATGAGGCCCACGTGACTACACAATCCAAAAAGACCCGATACAGTGTTCCTTAAAATCAATCTCCTCTTCATTAATTGCACTATGCCTCATTAACCAAAATCCTAGTGTTGGAGATACTCCAAAAAATTGTTTTTCAGTCGATGGAATGATAACATAGGAGCCCCAATAGCTGAAACTTGGTGCTCCAGATCCAATGCAATTGATGGTTCGTGCATCCGAGTCCCTATTTGATTTTTATTGATAGTTGCAACTTGCCTCCTCAAGCCATTCAAGGACATGTGGCCAATTTATTCCGAGGGCATAAAATCCAAACCGAGCAGCATAATGTTGTTTCGTAAGCTCCCACATGTATGTTTGGCCAAGGCCCATGTGACTACACTATAAAAAAATGCCCGACAGAGTGTTCTTGAAAATCGAGCTCATCTTCAAAAATTGCATTATGCCTCATTAACCAAAACCCTAGTGACGGAGATACTCCAACAAATGGATTTTCGGGCAACAGAATGACAGCTTAGGGGCCCCGCTATATGAAACCCAATGCTCTTAATCCAATGCAACTGATGGTTCATGCATCTAAGTCTCGGTTTGAGTTTTATCACGAGTTGCAACTCGCTTCCTCAAGCCATTTAGGGACATGTGGTCAATTTGGTGTAGGGGCATAAAATCCAAACCCAGTAGCATAACAGACTTTTGTAAGCTCTCGCAAGTCTATTTTCCCAAGGCCCACGTGCATACACTAGCCAAAAACACCTGACACAATTTTCTTTAAAATCGACCTCCTCTTTAGAAATTGCACCATGCCTCATTGACCAAAATCCTAGTGTTGGAGATACTCCAACAAATTGTTTTTCGGTTGATGGAATAATAGTGTAGGAGCCCCAATAGGATAAACCTAGTGCTCCAAATCTAATGCAAATGACAGTTCATGCATCTGAGTTCTGATTTGAGTTTAATCGATAGCTACAATGTGCATCCTCAATCCATTCGAGGACATGTGGCCAATTTGGTTTGAGGGCATAAAATCTTAATCGAGCAACATAATGTTGTTCTGTAAGCTCTTTAATGTATGTTTGGCCAAGGCCCATGCAACTACACTAGAAAAAAATGCTTGACATAGTGTTCTTGATAATCGAGCTCATCTTCAGAAATTGCACTATGCCTGATTGACCAAAACCCTAGTGTCGTAGATACTCCAACAAATGGTTTTTGGTTCGACGAAGTGATAACATAGGGGCCCCACTAGCTGAAAATCAATTCTCTTAATCCAATGCAACTGACTATTTGTGAATTTGAGTCCCAGTTTGAGTTGTATCATGAGTTGTAACTTGCCTCCTCAAGTCATTTAGGGACATGTGGTTAGTTTGGTCCGGGGGCATAAAATCCAAACCGAGTAGCAGAACAGACTTTCATAATCTCTTGCAAGTCTATTTGGCCAAGGCCCACATGACTATACTAGCCAAAAACGCCTGACACAATGTTCTTTAAAATCAACCTCCTCTTCAAAAGTATCACTATGCCTTATTGACCAAAATCCTAGTGTTGGAGATACTCCAACAAATTGTGGTTTGGTCGATGGAATGATAGCGTAGGAGCCCCAATAGATGAAACCTTGTGCTTTGGATCCAATGCAACTGACAGTTCATTTATACGATTCTCGGTTTGAGTTTTATCGATAGTTGCAACTCGCCTCCTCAAGCCATTCAAGGACATGTGGCAAATTTGGTCTAAGAGCAGAAAATCCAAACCGAGCAGCATAATGTTGTTCTATAAGAACTTGCATGTATGTTTGGCCAAGGCCCATGCGACTACACTAGAAAAAAATGCTCAATAGAGTGCTCTTAAAAATCCTTCTCATTATTTGATTGGAATGCAATCATTCAGTCCCCATGAAGCCTTGATATTCTTTAAGAAAACACAAGTCCTAGGTATAAAATCCAACTCAATCACCATGGTTGGTGTTCTGTCTACATGTGCATATTTATTAGCTCTGGAAAAAGGTAATCATATCCATGGAATGAAAACATTGTTGGTTATTCCTAGACTCACCATTCCCATGAAATCACAACATTCTTCAATKAAATGYAGGTTATGYTAGGAATAAAACCCAACTYAATCACYGTGGTTAGTGTGATGCCCACATTTCTGGATTAATTAGCTBTKGAAAAWGGTAATTRGATACATGGYYATCCAAYAAAAATAGGATTTRAATTTAATGTTGTTKTCGAMAATGGTMTTRTAGAAATRTAAAKVAATTATTGTTGGTTCAGATACATTAGTAAACCATTGTTTGGAATTAAATGTAGCAAGCACTTACTCCATGGTGACTTGGTGAGGTTCCTCAACTTGTCAATGACATGAGCCTTGCTAATAACCAAATAAAATATTCCAACACCATAATCAAACACAATTCATGCAACATCGTGCATCCATGGTTATTCCCTTTACATACATCAAAATAAATGTATGACTCTAGAACAGAGGAGAGTCAAGGTGACATCCAACTTCTAATTGTCAAGCAGAATGAGTATTTAGAGAAAACATGGATAAGCATTAATGCATAATGATATGAACTCTATCAAAGGTTATCCTTTTGACAAGTAAATAATGTTATGAATATTATCAACGGAGATCCTTTAGAGCCATGGTCGTTATGAATGTTATCAACGAAGATCTGATGATGAACCCGCATTTTATTTATTTATATCATATTGCAATATTTATTTTCCTGTGTGTGACTAAATGTTGGCACCTACTTGAAACTTTTCCTCCTTCCTATGATATTCATGTTTGGCCTTGTGTTTTTCTAGACCCTTCAATAACATAGCTTTCATGATCGTACATATGGATGAATTTGTTGGAATTGGTGGCCTAGAAGGAAAATATATGTCACTGTATTTTTTACTCCCTTCTTGTGTTTGATCACTAGATGAAAGTTTTGTAGGAAAGCCCTTCCAACAAAAGTGTCTTGTTTTTTTGGGGCATGCTTTGTGCCTACAAATATTGTAGAGGTTGGCAATTGATATGAATTATTATTTCATTTCCCATGATATCATGCTTCCATTTCTTAACCACTTGTGCCAATTCCCAAATCCCTTTGTCACAAGTGCAATAATCCATAGTGGAAGCTTAGACCTTTTGTTGATTGATAACATATTGATTTGCCTATTTTCAGCACGGTTCCCATTGCAGAGGGTGATGCATCAACTTAACTCAAATAGTTGTCTCAAGTTTTTAAGTGGAAATATTGGTGCATTGTTGATTTTATGCTTCAACTTATCAAAAGAATATTGTTGTGCTTCTTCCCAAGGGAAAAGGTCAACGCATGGAGTAGGGTTTCTATTTTGGAGAAATAAGAAACAAAATTCCTCATTTACTGGGTTTCCCCAACAAATCTTCCTACCTCATGCACATTCCTTTGTGTAGTCCATATATTATTGTGTCTACTTTGCTTTTATTAATATTAAGCTCACACCCTCCCACTACATAATCCAAATAGATTGAGGCCTTAGACAAATTCATATTTATTCCAATTCATCAAAACTTGATTTTGTTTTAGAGTTTCAAGAACTTTCTAAAAATGAAACATTTTCTCATCCCAAGAGTTTCACTAAACACACTATTGTCATCCAAGTACACTATGGAAAAATAATCAATGAAAGTGCATAAGACATTATTCATTGTGCACATTAAAGTAGCCAGTGCATTGCACAACACAAATTGTAGCACCAACGATTCATAGAGTATGATGCCCAATACGTGTCAGACAGTTGGCTTAGGTTGATGGATATTTGGTATGGATTGTTGGTTTTCATTGATGTCAACTATTGGAGAGTGATATTGTATATTG
>SNQJ01S0004737.1:228718-247551 GCA_010110895.2 Picea sitchensis
AATAATAAATTTAATGGAGAAATTAGAAGTGGGTTAACCCTAAAATAAGGAAAGTGGGCAAAGTGACCTAGAAGATGTTTTTAAGGAAGCTACTTGGAGAGTATAAATAAGAGGCAAGGCTCTCTCATTTTTGATACACTTGAGAATATTGAATACCTATAGGTTTCTGAGGTAACCAAAGGGAATCTAATACAAATTTCTGAGGGAAGGTGAAGAAAAGAAGGCCAGAATTCAAGGAAGGATAAATTATTTTGATGATGCTTTCTAAGGTATGTTATTTACATGTCATGTCACCATTTTTGCAATAACATTTTTTTTAGAATGATTCAGACCGTGAAATTACTATTCCATTGAGGAAAAATATCCAAGTATCTATGGTAAAAAATTCATCTTGTGGATCGTTGTATTTTTGGATTTATACTCAGTGGAAAATAGGGTTTGTGGCTAGTCCTGAAACTAGTCTAAAACAGGTGTTTCGGGTAAAAACGCCATAAATTATTCATAACATATCCAAATTCAGTAAGACAAAATGTTTTGGTTATAATACCATATGTAGTATGTTTTGTAACATTTTCAGACTGATTCAACAAATATTTCGTGCGGGGCACACTCTACAAGGTCTCTCTCTAGAATAAGCCAGAATTCAGCAAGGTATGCCATTTTTGCTATAACTAATTTTATGATAGGTTCCAAGTAGTGACACCTGGAGGAATTGCATAAAACACATTGAATAACATTATGTATCAGTTTCATATATTTATTCATTACAGGTACAAAGTTATGATTATTTCAAGTTAGGGTTGTTGACTAAACCAAAACTAGGCATGTGAGACTAAAGAAAAGTTTGATGAAAATGCTAGTATATTGTTGTTAAAGTTAAGGAAGGTTTGTAGGAACGTGATAATATACACAAAGTCTATTATACAGTTACAAATCAGATTTGGATGATGAAATTTATGAGGCCTTTTGGTTGAGGTACATGTTGGGTACATGGTTGAGACAAGTAGTTGATGAGTTGGCACATACATGAGGTGTATAGTTGATGATGTTGGTACATATGGATGAGTCATAGTTGATGCGTAGTTGATACATGATTGGTACATACTTGGTACATGGTTGGAGGCACTTTTTATTAGTATTGTTGACACATGGTTTATGGATGATGTAGCATACTTGTATTATCAGAAGCACATATTGATCTTGGTGATGATTATGAATTGTTGTGTTATACTTGGTTGATGCACATCTTTGAGAGTTGTATTGGTAATTGATATTGGTGAGTAGATCTGATTTGGTTGATAAAATCGATGAGATAGGTTGTTGTAATAGGTTGTTTGGACAAGTTGTTGTGACAGGTTGTTGTGATAGGTTATTTGTACAAGTTTGGTGAATGGTTGATGCACTTTTTCATGGTACAGGTTGGTGCATGGTTGATGCAATTGTTTATGGTACAGTTTGATTACAGGTTGGTTGGTACAGGTTGGTGCATGGTTGATGCACTTGTTTATGGTACAGGTTGAGGTACAGGTTGATGCATGGTTCAGGTTATTAGTACAGGTTTTTTGGTATAGGTTGATTGGTACATGTTTACATTGGTATATCTCACAGTGATAGTGTGATAGTGCTTACATCATTCTACTTCTACTTTAGGGCAGTTGGATGGGGAAAGGACAGGTGGTTGTAGCCACCTTCCAGTTGTGTTCGGAGAACATAGGGGGTTGTAGCCTCCTTCTGGTTGTAGCCATAGAATTGAGAAGTTGGAGCTTCCCTTAGGTTGTAGCCTGAGAAACTAGGGGGTTGGAGCCTCCTTCAAGTTGCAGCTAGAAAACAAAGGAAGTTGGTGCTTCCAATGAATTCTATTCTTCAAGACATATAAGAAAAAAAAAATTGTGGTTTTCTACCACTTTGGGTTTCCACATAAAACACTAGTGTATTGTGTATGTGTATGATTGTTCATTTGTTCATTATTTATTTACTCTGCAGTTATTGGATGATAATGCTACCTTGATATAAAACTTGGATTATATGGTTAAAAAGGATTAAATTTCTCTATTACTGATTCACCCCCCCTCTTAGTAATCCAACAATTGGAATCAGAGTGAGGTTCCTTCAGAAAACAACTTAACCACTGGAAGGAGATCATGGATTATTCTGAGAATGGAGTACCAAGGTTTGGGTAATGGACCCAAGTTTGTTTGTTGTAAATATGAATTATCATTGTCTTTTCATGTTTGATAATAAGTACAAATGTGTGAACTCCAAAGTGGTCCCCTTATGGTGAAATCCCTCACGGGAAGACGCTTTGTGGATTGCGTTATCATAGAAGTATGGTTAGAGAACCCATAATTCTTTATGGTATCATGAGATGAAGGTCAGTGAATTTGTCAATGAAACTATCCTAGATGGATATTTCTTGTCATTCCATTTCCGGTGGTATGTGGAACGTCACATAACTCCTCCCGGTTAGAGAGTTATGGCCATGAGAAGTTGGAGAACCCAGGTTTGGGTAATGGACCCAAGTTTGTTTGTTGGATAACGGTATGCATTTTGATATATTTTCAGGGAATACTATTCTATGTGGATAGTACATGTCATTATATTTTTGGTGGTATGTAGAATGTCACATAACTCCTCATGGTTTGAGAGTTATGGCCTTACGAAGTTGGAGGACCCTCATATGTCATCTAGAAGCCCCAAAAGGTCAAAGTAGTCAAAGTGGTTTAAGAGATTTTAAAAGGTAAATAATTAGAAGTGGAAGTGATGAGTGTATTATAATTCAGAATGAATACAAAATAGGTGACAAAGTAATAAATTTAATATGGATAAATTAGAAGTGGTTAACCTTAAAATAAGAAAATTAGACGAAGTGACTGAAGATGTTTTTAAGAAGAGCTACTTGGAGGTATAAATAAGAGGAAGGCTCTCTCATTTTTATACACTTGAGAATATTGAATATAGGTGTGTCTAAAAGAATTACAACCAAAGGACATCTAAGACAAATTTAAGAGGGAAAGTGAAGAAAAGAGGCGGGTAAAGGGAAGGGTATAAGTGTTTTGATGATGCTTTCTAAGGTATGTTATTCTGAGGTCATCTCACCATTTTAGCAATAACGTTTTTTATAGAATGATTGATTCATGAAATTGCTATTTCATTGAGGAAACTATCCAGTATCTGTGGTAAAAATTCATTTGTGGTTCATTGTATTTTGGAGTTACACTCAGGTGGAAAAGGGTTTGTGGCTAGTCACGAAACTAGTCCTAGCTCTAAGTCAGTTGGTCAAACTCTGAAATTAAGCTCTCTAGAATAATCAATTCAAACATGAGTAGCCACCATTTTGCTATAACTCCTTTTAGAGAGGGGTTCCAAGTAGTGAAACACGGAGGAATTGCATAACATTGAATGACATTGTATATCAGTTTTATATCTTTATTCATTACATGTACAAAGTTATGATTATTTCAAGTTAGGGTTGTTGAGCTATTAAAACTAGGCATGTGAGACTAAAGAAAGAAGTTTGATGAAAATGCTAGTATCTTGTTGTTAAGAAATTTAAGAAGGTTTACATGGAGAATGTGATCATATACACCAGGTATGTTGCTGAGTTACAAATCAGATTTGGATGATAGAGTGATGAGGATTTTTAGTTGAAATTTACATGTAAAATTATTACATACAGGACAGGGGCAAGTATTGATGAGTTGGCACATACATGAAGGGTATATAGTTGATGATGTTGGTACATATTGATGAGTCATTGTTGATGAGTAGTTGATACATGATTGGTACATGCCAGGTACATGGTTAGAGGCACTTGTTAGTAGTATTGTTGAAACATGGTTTATGGATGATGTAACATACTTTTATTATTAGAAGCACATATTGATCTTGGTGATGATTATGAGTTGTTTTGTTATACTTGGTTGATGCACATATTTGAGAGTTGTCTTTGTGATTGATATTGGTGAGTAGGTCGGATTTGGTTGATAAGTGTGAGAGACAAGTTGTTGTGATAGGATGTTTGGACGAAGTTGTTGTGTGAGTTGATTTGTAAGGTTGATTGGATTTGTATGCACTTGTTCATGTCTGAGGAGTTGAAGTGTGAGTTAAAATTGCTTGAGATTTGATACACTTGTTTATGTTCTGAGGTTGATTACAGGGTTGGTGCATTTATGTTTATGCATGGTTTATGCACACTTGTTTATGGTACAAGTTGATGCATGGTTGAGTTATTGGTACAAGTTGTTTGAGTACAGGAACACAATGAGTATATCTCCGGTGATAGTGTGTGATGTTCCATCATTCTACTACTTCTACTTGAGGTGGATTTGGGCCAGAGGCAAGGATAGGTGGTTGTATCCACCTGCCAGTTGTAGCCAGAAAGAACACTTGAAGGGAGTTATATCCTCATACAGTTTGCTTGAGAGAATTGGTGAGTTAGAATTTCCCTCGGGTTGTACTTTGTGAGAAACTAGAGGTTGGAGCCTCCTTCCAGTTCTTGAGATGGAAAACAAAGGAAGTTGGTGCTTCCAATGAATGTAATTCTTCAATACATATAAGAAAAATCACATTCTTTGGTTTCTCCAGCTTTGGGTTTCCACATAAAAACAGTTTTGCTTGTGTATTTCATCCATCCATTCCATTCCATCCCTCCATCTTTGTCCATCCTCCTTCTCTATCCATTCCATCCATCCTCCATCCATCCATCCATCCATCCGTCCTCCATCCATTCCATCCATCCATCCTTCCTCCATTCCATCCATCCATCCTCCATTTCCATCCATCCATCCATTCCATCCATCCATCATCCATTTCTTCCGTCCGATCCATTCCATCCGGTCCGTCCACTTCCTCCATTCCATTTCCTCCATCCTCCATTCCTCCATCCATCCATCCATTCCTCCATTCCTCCGGCTCATCCATTCCATCCATCCGTCCTCCATCCATCCATCCTTCCTCCTCCGTCCATCCATTCCTTTCCATCCATTCATCCTCCGTCCATTCCTCCATCCACTATCCATCCATAATAAATCATGTCATCAATGGTTGTGTGGCCATCAATGCCAAGGGGGAGTTACTAGGATGGTGGCTTAGATTGATGGATAGTTGATATGGATATGTTGAGACAGGCGATGTCCAACTATTGGAGTGGTATTGTAGATTGATGTAACCATTGGAGAAAGTATGATAGTGAATTCAAATAGCACAAGGTTTGGGTAATGGACCCAAAGTTTGTTTGATGTAAATATATGACTCATTATTTTCTTGTCATGGTTGATAATAAGGTACTAAATGTATATGAACTCCAAAGTGGTCCCCTTAACATCAAATCCCTCACGGGAAGGCAGCTTTGTGGATTTTGTTATCCTAGAAGTATGGTTAAGAGAACCCATGCTTATTTATTGAATAATGAGATGAAGGTAAGTGAATTTATCAGTGAAACTATACTATATGGATAATTCTTTTTCATTCATTTCTAGTGGTATGTGTAGCGTCACGCAACTCCTCTTGATTAGAGAGTTATGGCCATGAGAGTTAGAGCGCGGGTTTTGATGCTTGGACCCAAGTTTGTTTGATGGATAACAGTATGAGTTTTGATATATTTTCGGGTAATACTATTCTATATGGATATTACAAGTCATTCCATTTGTGGTGGTATGTGGGACGTCACATAACTCCTCAGGTTTGAGAGTTATGGCCTTACGAGAGTTGGAGGACCCTCATATGTCTCATCTAGAAGCCCCAAAAGGTCAAAGTAGTCAAAGTGGTTTAAGAGATTTTAAAAGGTAAATAATAAAGTGAAGTGATGAGTGTATTATAATTCAAAGTGAATACAAAATAGAATTATTTCAATAATAAATTTAATGGAGGAGAGAATTAGAGAGTGGGTTAACCGTGGGAAATAAGGAAAGTAGACGAAAGTGACCTAGAGATGTTTTTTAAGGGAAGATACTTGGAAATTATAAATAAGATCAATGCTTTTTCATTTGAAATTACACTTGAGCATATTGAATACCTAGGTATATATAGGTAAACAAAGGAAATATAAGCCTAATTTCTAAAGGGAAGTTGAAGAAAATAAGGCCGAATTCAAGGGAAGGATAAATTATTTTGATGATGCTTTCTAAGATATGTTATTCACAGGTCATCTGCTTTCATTTTCGCGATAACTTTTTCTAGAATTATTCAGACCCAGGTAGAATTTCTATTCCATTGAAACATATCTAAGTATCTGTGTAAGGTACAGCTTGTGGGTCGTTGTATTTTTTGGAGTTACACTCCTTGGAAAGGAAATGGGGTTTGTGGCTAGTCCTAAAACTAGTCTAAAAGCGAGGGTGTTTGGTAAAAATGTCATAAATTATTCTTAACATATCAAAATTAGGAAGTAGACAAAATGTGTTTGTTAGGGCACAGTCTGTAGTATGTTTTGTAACATTGTCAAGTCAATTCAACAAATGTGCGTGTGGGAACTGCATGCTCTACAAGATGGCTCTCTAGAATAAGAGTGATAAGGTATGTCATTTTTCCTATAAATCCTTTTAGAGGTTCAAGTAGTGAAACTGAGAGAATTTCATAAAACACACTGAGTAATATTGTGTACGAGTTTCATATCTTTATTCATTACAGATTTAGAAGTTGGCAGGGTATTTCAAGTTAGGGTTGTTGACTAATCCAAAGGAAACAAAGGCATGTGAGACAAAAGCAAAGTTTGATGAAAATGCTAGTCTCTTGTTGTTAAAGTTAAGGAAGGTTTAGGAATGTTATATACACAGGTCTATTACAGAGTTAAAATCAAATTTGGATGATGAAGTGATGAGGGGCTTTTGGTTGAGGGCATGTGGGATACATGGTTGAATAAGTAGTTGATGAGTTGCTTTATACATGAGGGTGTATAGTTGATGATGTTGGTACATATTGATTCCATAGTTGATGAGTAGTTGATACATGATTGGTACATACTTGGTATGGTTGGAGGAACTTGTTATTAGTATTGTTGAAACATGGTTTAGGGATGATGTACCATACTTTCATTATCAGAAGAACATATTATTGATCTTGGTGATGATTATGAGTTGTTGTGTTATACTTGGTTGTTACACATCTTGAGAGTTGTCTTGGTGATTGATATTAGTCAGGTAGATCTGATTTGGTTGATAAAATTGATGAGAGACGGAGTTGTTGTGATAGGTTGTTTTGGACAAGTTGTTGTGTGAGGTTATTTATGCGGGTTTGGTGCATGGTTGATGCATTCATGAAATACCGAGGTTGGTGCATGGTTGATGCACTTGTTTATGAATACCGGAGTTGATTATAGGTTAGGTTGATTACAGGTTGTTTGCATGGTTGATGCACTTATTTATGGTACAAGTTGATTTAATTTGAGAGTCTGGTTGGTCATGGTTCAAGTTATTGAATACGGAGTTGTTTGGTACATGTTGATTGATACATGTTTACAACGGTATATCTCCACGATTGATAGTGTGACAGTGGTTCCATCATTCTACTTCTATTTACCCAGTGGTTGGATAGGGAAAGGACAGGTGGTTGTAGCGGAGAACATAGGGGTTGTATACTCATACAGTTGTAGCCAGAGTTTTGGGGAGATGGAGCTTCCCTCTAGGTTGTAGTCATGAAAAACTAGGGGGTTGGAGCCTCCTTCCGATTCTGTTGGAAACAAAGAGAAGTTGGTGCTTCAATGAATGTATCTTCAAGACATAAAGAAAAGAATTATGTGGTTTTCTCAGCTGGGTTTCCATGTAAAACACTGATGTGTGTATGTGTATGATTGTTCATTTGTTCATTACTTATTTCTGCATTTATTGGATGATGATAGCACATATGTTAATGGATTATATGGTTGGAGTTAAATTTCTCTATTAGCAGTTCTACCCCATACCATTAATCCAACAATATGAAATTCTTCTTCATCCACAGGATCACCAAGGGTATCCTTTTCTTAAACTACTTTAGCTGTGTAGGGTTCCAAATCAATCCTCCAAATCTGGGTTTTGTCCTCCTGGGTGTAAGGTTCCAAATCAATCCTCAAAATCTCAGTTTTTAATCCTCCTCGGGTTTCAAAATTATAATAATAAAACTTAGACTCAATTCAATATAATATGGAATTATCTCTTGAGCTACTTCCCAAACCATATAACCATGGGGTACTTCCCAAACCATATAACCATGGGATACTTCAATAAGGAAAATTGATTGTCTGCATTTCCAGAACTCCCATACTCCTCTATATTTTCACAAGCAAATATATCTCCAAGAACAATTTGTCTTTCACCCTGAAAAACACATTCAACAGTTAATAAAAATTCATAAAACATATTATATTTCTCATCTCTTTTCTCCTTAACTCTGCTCAAATTTTTCTCTGATATTTCATCCTTTTGATGTGCATATGACATGTCAATCTTGTCATATCCTCCTTCATGTTGTATTGTCTTGGGAAATTCTTCTTTGTCTTCACATTGTTCTAAATGTTGTCTAATTTATAAATTATGTTCTTTGTTCTTCTCTTTGGTCTTCCGTCCTTGCATATTTCTTTTCATTCTTCCTCTTTTTTTCTTACAAATCTGTAAGCCACTAAGTTGTTTTTTCCATTCCTCATGCTTTTCAATAAAAATCTTCAAAATTCTCATTTTAGAAGCTAAATTCTCTGTGTTTATGTATAGGAAACAAAATCACCATATATAACAGAGTTTCCATTCAACTGTAAAGTCCCTTTTCCAACAGTAAAAGTTATTGTTACCACCATGAATATCACATTCCATTGAACCCCTTTTCTGCTTTCTGCAAATGCATATAATTTCACTACAGCATATTTGCCTTCATCCTTTGAGATTGCATGTCTCTTTTCAGTTTGTTGATCACATATACCATTTCTCTTTTTTCAATTTGTAAAAATAAACTTATCTTCAATTTTTTGTTGTACATCAGCCTCTGCCAACTTATCCTTAGGTTCATGACTGTCCTCTTTTCCTTTCCACTTCATAGTATTTACTGAATTAGTTGTACCTCCTTGGAAAAAACTCTCCTTATGAATATTTGTTCTACCATATTACATAATGCAACCTTTACTAAGAGTCATTTCCATTAGTGCTCCTTTATGTCCTTTCAATACAATTTCCTACCCATTAACTATCAATACAGGTTCATAATCACTGAATAAAATTTGAAGAGATAATCCCATTACCTCAAGTGTTTACACTGTATATATACCCTTGTTTCATCCTGAAATACGACTATCTTCATGCCTTATTTATATTCCTTCTTTTGCAATATACAATTTCCTTTTGTCTCTAGACTGTCTGCCATCTTTTTGCCAAGTTCTTTCGGCTTTATCATCTTCAAATTCCATAGTAGTCTTCAATAATTGTCCATCTTCAGTGTCTTTGAACACATGTTCAATTAAGAATTGTTCTATTACATACATCTCTTCTAACATCTTACATATGGACTAGGGTTTCATGTGGAGTTCTCACCTTCTTGCTACATGGATTTCAAGAATACTTCTTGAGATTGATATGGAGCACCCTGGGGTTTCATGATTGATTTGGCATGGTTTTGGCACTTATTGTCATTTATTCATGATCTATGAGGAATTCTACACAAGATTTGAAAATTTACTCAATCAAATTCCCAAGAAAATTATCTTAAAGGATGGTGTCATCGTCCTTCTTCAATACACAAAAGCCTTTGAGGGGCAATTTGGATTTATGTTAAGGGACAAGTCCCCAAATATCCATGTAGAAGAACAAGAGCATGTTTCTAAGATTGAAGAGAATCTTATAGCTTCTCGAAACTTTACCAAGCCTAAAACTTTACATAATGTTGAACCTACTCAAAATTATATGACACTTTTGGCCCAAAGACTTGAGCAAATAGTAACCGACTTCTCATAGAATCAAAGTCTCACAGAGATATTGTATCCCATAAATCAGAGCTTTGTTTTGAAGATAATTTTAAAGGAAAATTATCAGGATTTTCATATATATATATATATATATATATATATGCATGTGACAAGGACCCTTTAGATGCTTAGAGGGTTGACCTAAAGAAGGGGAAAGAAACATAAAATTTGAATGTGGGGCCGACCTTTAATGATTACCTAAGTTTGTTTCAAATTGAAGTTCTAATTTTGAATTGGAAGAGAAATTTAGGGCCAACCCCTTGAGGAAGGTTATGTGCTTGTGTTGAATCTCTTACACCCATGTGTAAATGGATAATGGTTCTTTGTTTTCTTAATTAGTAAAGAAGGTAATTCCTTGGATGGTTTTGTGGACTCTTGACTGTGATACAATGTTATCTCATTTCAAAGCCCACATTCCCACATGTGAAGGAAGATGTTGGGTCTTTCTTACACGCTTGGTGAAGGAAACCCTAGCCCACTTGAAGAAAAGTTCAATATTGTATAGCTGATTTTGAGAAGAAAAGGGAGCATTGAAGGGCCTTTGGAGGCTATATGTTGCACCAAATCCCCTCTTTTCCCCTCATTTGAGAAAATTTTGTTGAAGCATCTTGTGTTATACTTAGGCACATTTTTTGGATATTGATCTAGTGGATGTTTTCTCTTTATCGTTGGTGGATGTTTCGTGAAAATGGGTTTTCTTAATGCTATGTGCCTTATCTTAATCATTTTCATTATGTTGCATATGATGTTTCTTGGGATGTCTTGGTGAATTATCTATTAGAGTAATAGTTTCATGTTAACTTTGTCTCCTTGAACAATATTGAAACCCCAAGGAAAAATTGAGAGAGATCATCCCCTTCCCTTGTTTTATCCATCTTAACTCATTGAAGAATTCAAGGTTTTCCTTAATGGTTAGGAGTGGCTATCCCCTTAAGGATTTTCTTGGATAGGGTTTAGTTCTAGGGGTTATAAGTGGCTATCCCCCTAGGGTTTAAAACATAGTTGTATTGATCTTTTTCTAGTAGCTCTTGAAGGGATAGGACGACACCTAGTGTTTATGAGGGGATAAACTCTAGGGTTTTCTCTCCTAGGAGGTTGACCTAGGCTTATGAGGTGATTATCCTATGATAGACTTTCAAGTCTTATTTTTCCCTTGGTCTCCATTGAAGTGATACATTAATTCCATATGCCCAATGAAAATACATTGATCTTGAGACCTCCAAGTACTTTCTTCAATATTCTAAAGCTACCTAAACGCATTTTTCTCGGACTTCACTCTCCACATTGATATTCCTTGCCCTAAGTCCTCACAATCTTAATTGAGGGAAACCCCCTTCAGTCGAAGGAAAGCTAGCTTGAAGTGAAAGAGGGTTGGTGAGGTGACAGGGGCCTTCCCTCTAAGTTACCCATGATTTCACTTGAGCTTTCAGACTTTAGCTCAACAATTGTGAGTTTGTGTGATAACACACCCGAGACATATCCTAGTGATCCTAAACCTCATTAGACAAGACCCCCTTTACCATTGGAAGTTAGTCCTCCTCCTCAATCAACCTTGCCTAAGACCAATGATATAGATTTAAATATTGATATGGCTAGTATCTTAGCAAAGGTTAATGTACTTGTCCCTCTCAGTATTGATATTGTATTTTTTTTTTTAAATACCTACAACACAATCGCTATTGCGACGTCTTGGATTGTCACTCCCATAGAAACCACATCAGAGATGATACCTCTTAACGTCACTCTTTCCACCTCCAATACATCTCTCTTGCCACCTCCAAGACGTTTCTCTTTCCACCTCCAAGACGTCACTCTTGCCACCTCCAAGACGTCTCTATTGCCACCTCCAAGACGTTGCTCTTGCCACCTCCAAGACGTTGGTCTTTCCACCTCCAAGAGTGTCGCTCCCATAGCAACCACATCGGAGCTAATACCTCTTAACGTCGCTCTTGCCACCTCCAAGATGTCTCTCTTTCCACCTCCAAGACGTTTCTCTTGCCACCTCCAAGACGTCACTCTTGCCACCTCCAAGAAGTCGCTCTTGCCACCTCCAAGACGTTGGTCTTACGACGGATATATGGGGTTTGGACAGTCAAATCCGAGATGACACGTGTCCGCATGAAATGTAGAAATAAAGACGATATCTATGTCGTTGAAAAAGAAACTTCATATGAAACGATGTTTGAGGGGGTCCGTTGTTTTTCGTTTTCCCGACAATATAAAGTGGCAATTGCATCGAACACACCATCAGAATTTGAACCAAATGTACTAGTGTGGGATGACAAAAGATTATAAGTTATATCATGAGACTCATGTATTTTTCCATTAAATAAGAACTTACCTTATTGACTTTGTCCTACCCCCCCCCCCCGCCTTGCTTGAGTTTTGTTTCCCTTAATTGTTGTGTGGGTTTTTGGCTTGGTTTCTTGCTTCTTTCTAAACAAAGCTAGCCACCTTGTTTTTGGTTCTTTGACTTGTTTTATAATTTAAACATTTAATCTTTTATATTATAAAATATTCATTGTTTATTTGTTTATTTTTTAGGGTTTAAACCTAACCCTAAAGATAGGAATGAAGCTAGCCCTAGAATACCAACTAAAAACTATAAATTTAAGAGACCTATCCACTTTCACTCACATTCACTCACTCACTCTCTTAGTTGATTTCTTGACTAAGGATTTTTGGTGGCTCTGCTAGATAAGGGTTTAAGTTATTGCGACCCCTTCTAAATCAGGTCTCTCTTGTGTATGTTTGGTCTGCTCCTATTTCTGTGGGGTTTTCTCCTTCTAGTTATGTTGCTCCTACCTCTCGTTGACCCTAAGGGTCTCTTTCATCTTTCCACATGTTACCATTTGTTGTTGTTTGGATGTTTGCGTTGGTGTCCTTTTGTTGTCCTCTTTCTCCTTATTGGTACCACCCTGTTTATGTAGTCAATGTCTTCTTTTCTTTGTTGGTGCCACCCTATAAATGATGTCGTTGTCATCTTGTGCCAAATGTGTAGGTTTTCACTACCCTCTTCTATTTTTCGGTGGTGTATGTTGCCTTACCTTACAACTCTTAGTACCCTTAACAAGGTTTTATAGGGAAACCCTACTTCTGTCTATTGTTGTAGAAGTTTGGTATTTATCTGGACAACATTTATTGAGGTTGTTAGTGGCCTCTCTTTCATCCACTAGTCTAGACAGTGGTGTTCTATTTCATCCCTTTGAATTGATTATTGGCATGCTAGTTAGTTTTCTTATTTTACCCTAGAGTTATTCTTGGCAAAATCGTTCTAAGGATCATGATGAGATCTTCCATGAGGGTTTGATCAATGATCCATTAAAATATTTTTATGAGGATACATAAAATAGGATAACAACAAAACATCAGGTAAATTTGTTCCTTGTTTGACTAACGTAATACTTAGATCTATAATGTGATTTATATTATTAATTGTTTACATCATAATTTTTTGAATACATTGTTGATCCAAATTTACAGTAGAAAATAAAATTAAAAATATTTATGTTCCTAGCTAGTCTCTAATTTTCCCTTAAATTATTACATGGGATCAGAGCTTAGGGCATGAAAAGAGATCGATTGTGGAAGAATTTTGAGCCTAGGTAGATCCACACTTAAGGGTTTTCTTTTCAAATCATCAGTATGCTTATTTTATATCAGATCATTTTTTAAGTATGGCTTCATATTCAATCAAAGTAGAAGATAGGCTTGAAGGGGATTCAAATTTTAATGCTTGGAAGGCTAAGGTATTTAATATCCTAGAATAAGGTGACTTGGATGAGCCGGTTACCAGGGTGATGGAACAACCTACTTCAAATGTAGGAAGAGAATACTATATGAAGAGGTAGGCCAAAGAAAAGAGGGTCATTTTTTACTTAGTTAAGGACAACATGATGCCTCGTATTGCACATCTAAGGACAGCTAAGGAATACTTTGATTCCCTAGCAAATATATATGAAAATAAGGCTCCAACTCAAAAAGGACTTTGAAGAAACAACTATGTATATTAAAGATGGGAAAGGATGAAACCATATTTTCCTTCTTTTCCAAAATTTCCCAAACAAGATATCAGCTTGCAGCAATTGGAGTTGCAGTAGATGATGATAACCTTGTTCAAACAACAGTAGATGGTCTTCTTGAATCATGGGATACATTTCTCTCATCAGTCAATGGAAGATAATTTCAACCCAAATTTGAGATATTATGGAATGATTTCTTTGAAGAAGAGGGTATACTTAAAAGAATAAATGAACCCTCAATGGTGAAAGACCATGCTCTTTCAATCAAAGCCAAGAAATGGAAGAGGTTTCCTTGGAAAAAAGGAAAAGGTAAGAAACCTCAACGTAATCACTCTCATTCTCACTCTCATTTATCTAAAGTAATATGCTTTACCTGTAACAAGCTAGGTCATTATGCAAAAGATTGTAGGAACCCATCTTCACAGCAGAAATGGAAAGGCAAGTTCCATGCTTCAGTTGCAAATGAGGAAGAAGAGCCTTAAAGAAAGAGAACTATATCTGCTACTAAAGAACAAGAATAGCGTAGAGAAAGTTATCTTGTTTTATCTCTCTTCGATGTTGTCACCAAATCAGAAGAAATTTGGTTAGTGGAAAACAAGGCCTCCAAGCACATGATAGGCTTCAAACAGAACCTTGTGAACTATCGAGATAAGAAGTTCAATGTGAAGGTAGAATTAGGTGATGATGGCACTTATTCCATCAAAGTAATTGGATCAACATCCTTTCAGCTTTAGTCAGGTAATGTATTTCATATTGAAGAAATTTTTTATGTTCCTGGATTAAATAAAAATCTTATCTTAGTTGCAGTTCTAGAAATTAAAGGGTACTCAGTAGCCTTATCGAAAGGAAAGGCTCTTATGTGGCCCTCAAATGAAAGTATGAGCTCATCTATGAAAGTCAAAGCTCAAGAAGGTGGAATTTACAAAGTCATTGGTCAAGTTATTCAAGCATTAATTCATGAGATGATCAACCCCTGTGAACTATGGCACATAAGGTTTGGACATATCAACTATAATGCTCTCCCGGGTTTGCAAAATATGGTAGTAGATATGCCAGTTTTTTCTCTTGAGCATGATAGTACTTGTAGAGGTTGTTCTCTTGGTAAAAATACAAAGAAATATTACCCTCACAGTAATAGAAAAACCAATGGTAACTTAGATCTTATTCATTTTGATCTATGTGGACCTATGACTATTCTGTCCATGAATGGTTGTCTTTATTATGCCATCTTTATCAATGATTGTTCTCGTAAAACCTGGATTTATTTTCTGAAAACTAAAGATGAATCTTTCAGTCAATTCCAGGATTTTAAGAATCTTGTTGAGAATCAGACAATTAGATATATCTGTGTTTTGAGAATAGACAATGAAAAAGAGTTTGACTCCCATAAGAATGATGATATATGTTGGGCTTCTGAGATTAAGAGGGATTTGAATGTGCCTTATAATCCCTAGTAGAATGGGGTTGCAAAAAGAAAGAACATGACGATTTGTGAAGCAACCAGAGCTATGATGTATGATCAAAACCTTCCATTGTCTCTTTGGGTGGAAGCTTTGAGTACTGCAGTCTGTATTTAGAACATGTGTCCTCATAAATCCTTGGAAGATAAAAATCTGGAAGAAGTCTTCATGGGTAAGAAACCTTCAATTGATCATTTGATAATTTTTTGGTAGTCCTGTCTACATTCATGTACCAAAAGAAAAGAGGACTAAGCTAGAGCCCTCTGGAAAGAAAATCACTTTTGTGGGGTACAGTGAGACCTCAAAAGCATATCGAATCTATGTACCAGGGAAAAAGTACATAGATTTCAGTAGAGATGTGATCTTCCAAGAGGAAGTCACATTTCGTCATTCCATAGAACTACCATGTGATACAGAGGAGCAGGAAGCTTCATCTCCAAAACCTTCAGATTCACAACTTTCAGATGAGCAAAGGGAGGGGGCCAGCTGTCGGTTGTAGAGCCTGATTATCTTCCTGATTCAAAAGTATTTTTTTTCACTCATGTTTATACCCCATGAATAATTTACACCCCAGAAGAATGTACACTCTTCCATGTGGGGGAGTGTAGAGCGGGGTTACCCCCTCTACGGGGTCCATCCCCCCAGCTGGGGGATCTGGGGACAAGCGGGCCCCCAACGGGGGTTTGGGGGTGAAGCCCCCAAAGGAAAAATTGCCTTGTAAATATATATTTTGATTTCATTTTAAATATGGACCATTCATTATAAGGTCGCGGATATGACAGTAGAAGTTATGTTAGGGTTTTTTTCCCTAGAAGGAAACCCTCTTTTATGAGGGAAATGTATTGTGGCTATGTGTCATTGTAAATATGGTATTCTGAGTGAGGAGACTGTGAGATAAAGAAGAGGAAGTTATAGTGGGTGTGTTGTTGGTTGTATCCCTTCATTTTTTGGATAATAATAAAGGAAGGACCTGAAAATTTCTCTAGCAGATGTAGCCCACACTAGGTGAACCACATATATCTGTGTCTCTATTGTATTGTGTATCTTTTGTGTTTTATTTACACATTTGTTTTATTTTATTGCTCCACGATCCTATTTTTCTAACACCAGAGAGCCTTAAGTGGATCCCATAAAGGATTATATTGAGTTTCCCCTAGAGAAATCTCATGTCAAAAGGAATTCAACATGGTGCCATGAAGTTTTAAAGGAAGCAGAAAAGCATGCAACACCTAAAGGTACTTTCTGAGAAAGAAAGAAGCCAGATAAATACTCAGGTTTGATAGATCAATTGAATCTTGTGATTGACTCAGAACCTTCCATCTTTGATGAGGCTGCCAAACATAAAGTGTGGAAGGATGTCATGATATAAGAGTACGATTCAATATTGAAGAATGATGTATGGGAAGTGGTCCCAGGACCTCAAGGAAAATCAGTAGTAACCTCTAAATGGATTTACAAAATAAAGCATGCAGCAGATGACAGTGTTGAAAAATTCAAATCTACATTTGTGGCTCGTGGTTTCTCTCAGAAAGAAGGAATTGATTATGATGAGATTTTTACTCATGTTTCTAGGTATACCTCTATCATAATCACCATCTCTCTTGCTTCAGTTTTTAACTAGAAACTTCACCAAATGGATGTTAAGACTTCTTTTATTAATGGTGAATTTGAGCAAGAGGTTTATATCGAGTATCTTGAGGGTTTTGTGATCCACGAGAAAGAATCCCATGTCTACAAAGTCAAGAAAGCCTCATATGGATTGAAGCAAGCTCTGAGAGATTGGTATGGAAGAATTGACAATTTTCTTCAGTGTCTTGGTTTCTCCAAGAGTATAGTAGAACCTAATATTTATATAAGGATTGTGAAGAATCATCATGTTATATTGGTTTTATATGTGAGTGATTTGTTCCTTAATATATAGGAACATCTGATAACTCAGACTAAGAGGGAGCTATCAACAAAGTTTGAAATGAAGGACTTGGGTCTTATGCAATAATTTCTTGGATTAGAGGTGTGGCAGAAACCTAGTGAAATTTCTCTCTCACAAAGTAAGTATGCAGTTGATGTGCTTTGTAGATTTCAGATGCTGGACTGTAAGTCCATGACCACACCTATGATTTCTAACTTGAAGAAGTTACATGACCAAGCTATAGGTTCATATATATAATACCCTACGTTATATCATCATATTATTGGGTCCTTGATAGACCTAGTACACACCAGACTGGACATTTGTTACGTAGTGAATTCCCTCAGCTAATTCATGTGTGAACCGAAACACATTCATATGGTTGTTGCTAAGCATATTCTCAGATATGTCCAAGGGACTATAGCCTATGGGATCATATACACTTCCATTGGAGGTGTAATGCTTCATGGATATACAGATTCAGATTGGATGGCAAGTACAGTGGCCCGGAAGAGAACTTCCAGATATTGTTTCAATTTGGGTTCACTTATGATCTCCTGGTCTAGCAGGAAATAGGGCTCCATATCCCAAAGAACTACAGAGGAAAAATACATTGTTGCAAGTGTTTCTAGTAGAGAAGTAGTGTGGCTAAGAAAGCTACTCTCATATTTGTTTAGTGCTAAATTGGAACCCACGGTAATTCACTATGATAATCAAAGTTATATAAATCTCTCAAAGAATCATGTGTTTCGTGACAGATTGAAACACAATGAGATGAGATATCACTATGTTCGGGACATGGTGAATAAGAACGTTTTCAGTGTTCAATATGTTTCGACGACGGAGCAAACTACAAATATTTTGACCAAACCCCTGTCTTTGCAAAGTTTGTGTACTTTCGAGACAAGCTTAGTGTTGCTGTGAATGCCTCTCTTGTTGAGAGGGACTGTTAAAATTTAATTCAATTGCAAGATCCATTGTCCAGGGGGATGGAAAAGACCCTAGTTGAGATCTAGGGCCCCCAGTACACTCCTAGGGTTCTTGGTATGGGGCCAAGCAGTTAGAGAAATGGAAAAAGACCCTAGTTAGGGCCCCTAATATATAGTTAGGGTTCTTGGTCAAGGAGCAAGCAGGTTGATGGTATAAGTCCCTATATGTGTTCTAGGGCTCCTGGATGTGTTCCAACGAATCCTTTCCTGGTGCTTGGATTGATCCTTGGTTGTGTACCTTGGTGGATAATACCCTAGTTGTGATCTAAGGCCCCCAAATGTGTTTTGGGGTATCCTGGTCTGGGACCAGGAATTTTCTCGGTTAAGTACCAAGCCGAGATAATGTGTGACCCTCTTCTCTCCCGAGATGGTCCAGGAGACCTAGGAGCAGTTAAGAAGAAGGGCATGATCACATCATTGACATTCCTATGTTTAGATGATAAAATCTTATAAGTTATATCATGAGACTCGTGTAGACATTATGCCATTAAAGAAGAACTTACCTTGTTGACTTTGTCCTGAACCCCCCCCCCC
>SNQJ01S0004737.1:247561-306775 GCA_010110895.2 Picea sitchensis
GGTTCCAAAGCTTATAACCTTTGAGACCATCTTTATATCCAATAAAGATACACTTTTCAGCCTTCTTATCTAGCTTACTCTTGTTTTCCTTTGGAACATGAACATATGCATCACAACCAAATACCTTGACATGTGTGAGATAAGGCTTCTTACCAATCCATACCTCTTGTGGAGTCTTTTCATCCAGTGCTAATGAGGGTGATATTTTGACCAGGTAACATGCAGTACCCATTGCCTCTGCCCATAATTATTTCCCTAACCTGGCACCACTGAGCATGCACTTGATTTTTCCATCAGCGTCTTCATCCTTTCTGCAACTCCATTCTGATGAGGTGTATATCGAGTAGTATTTTTCCTTTCTATATCGCACTTCTTACAGAATTATTCAAATTCATTCTCACAGAACTCTCTGCCATTATCTATCCTCAACACCTTAATTCTTTTCTCTATTTGATTCTCAACAAGAGCCTTAAAATCTTTAAACCTATCAAAAACTTCATATTTCTTCTTGAGGAAATATATCCAAGTGTTCCTCGAGAAGTCATCTATAAATGAGACATAGTACACATATTTTCCCAATGATGAGACCGACACAGGTCCAAAAACATCATTGTGAACAAGCTGTAAAATTGATTCTTCCCCCATTGCACCAGAGGGGAATATTACCCGATTTTTCTTCCCATATACACAATGTTCACAGAAATCAAAATCCAGATAGCATTTAGACATACCTTCAGCCATACCTTTACCGTGTAGTAGTTGAAGTCCCTTCTCTCCTATATGCCCCAGTCTTTGACGCCACAGAAAAACCTTTTCTCCAGAGAATGTGGGAGTTCTCTCTTCTTCAACTCCAATATCGGGAACAATGGAACTATTACACCCATCATTAATAGTGATTCCCTGCAGCTTATATAGATTTCCAAACTGAACTCCCTTCAACAACACCATTTCTCTTCGAACCATCCTACAGGTTCCTTTTTCAAATATTGTTTTTACCCCTGCATCGTCCATTTTGCTTATAGAAATCAAATTTCTGGCCAATCCTGGGATGTGGAGAACACCATGTAATGTTATAATCCTTCCATCTATGAGCCTCGACTTGACTTTTCCTCGACCTATGATTTTGTTTGTCAAGTCATCACCTAGGAAAACATTACATCCATCGTACCTTTCATATCCACAGAACCACTCCCTATGGGGACTCATATGAAAGGATCAACCTGAGTCAACCAACCATGCCTCATGATATGCATGTGTTCTTGAAGAATCCAAGTACACATCCCCTCCTTCTTCCTTGGAGGTCTTTTCTTCTGTGGAAGGAGATTCTTCAAATCCCTACTTTTTCTCAACTTTGGATCTACACTGCTTCTTGTAGTTCCCTTCTTTTTCACATCTCCAACATACCTTTACAAACTTTCCAAGATATTTATATCTACCCTTAGACTTAGATATCCCACTTGAGAACTTAGATGTATTTATTTCCTGGGAGCGTCCTCTTGCCAATAATGTGTCTGTCCTCTGTCCTTCCATATTCTTTCGTCTCATATCCTCTGACAAAAAGGATGAGACCACTTCATCAAACTTCAAGGCAGTTGTATTACTACCTATGGCCACAACCAAACTATCCCACGAGTCTGGTAAAGAACACAATAAACTAATACATTTATGTTCATCTGAAATTTTAATATCAGCAGATACTAACAGACTTACAAAAGTATTGAAGGTGTTCAAATGCTCTGCCACCGAGTCTCCATCTCTCATCCTTAGGTTATACAAATTCTTTCTCAAGAATAGTTTATTTAATAGGGACTTATACTGATACAAATTCCCCAACCTATCCCATAAATCCTTGGTTGTAGCTTCCTCTGACACATCCAATAATATTGAATCTGAGAGACACAGTCAGATTGTTCTCTTTGCCTTTCGACCCAACTTTTTCCAATCATCTATTGAAGTTCCTGTAGGTCCAGTTCCTATATCTACCATGATCCATTGATCTCTATCCACTAACAGATCTTCCATATTGAGCTTCCACAACTCAAAACTTTTCCGATTAAACTTCTACATCTTCATTTTCTAATTGCTTGCCATTTTTTTTCACCTCAAAAATCAATACCATCGATCTCCCACTCTAACGAGGCTTATCATAGTCTCAAGACAAACCCTTGACCACAAAGCCGTCCCCATGAACCCAACAAAGTTCTGATACCAAATGTAGATTTTAACCTTCTACAATATTACTGTAAACATATTTTCAGTGAAAGGACATAAAAGATACAATGGAAAATAAAAACATTACACTGAGATTTTTCCCCTGGAAACCCAAACCAGGAAAACCAACATATTCTATGTTCATTCATAGTGATACATTGTTTACAATATAATATACATATAAGAGCCAGCGGCATCCAAAAACCTAACTCAATGACTTGGATTAGTCAACAACCCTAATTCCTTAACCAGAAACAGAAAACCATTGGCAAAAACCCATATGTCGAAAAACCACCCAACAATGGACATGAAAATCGAGGCAACACGAAAAACAAGGAAAAATGTGACACGTTTCCTGAGGCAAAAAAAAAATCCTATGAAAATAATATAACACATACCCAACACAAATTGGGGTACTAATCAGCTCATTTTATAACTTATCAAAAAATTAAAGAAAAATTACACTAACTTTGTTAGTCCATAGTTAATATGGGTTTGGTTCATAAAGCATGAGTAATTGTTATTTTTTATGTTAAATTTTAATATATAATCCCTTTGAGTATATATTTTCCTGGTTTGGATCAACACATGGATCAACACATTTACATAAGTGAAATATTAAATGCAATTAGGGTGAGATGTAAGTCTTAAGTGATTTTGGAAAAATAGATATCCCTTTTTTATCAATAATAACTATTTGTGTTGGAAAAAAAAATGTTTGTATATTTACCTAAATAACACTAATACATTCCATATTCATATATCACTATGATGTCCCATCAAAGAGTGTAGGATATACATTACTATAAAAAATCTTAAAATCCAAAATAATCGAGATCCTCCTACTCTAAAAGTTATAAGGATATATATTGTTGGGCCCTTCGTTTTTTGGATAAAGAAATGTGCAAGAAGGACTACAGTCCTAGTTTTGGCCTAGTACGAGTTGTGCAAGCATCAGAAGAAGTTGCATAGCAGAGTAAGAAAAATAAACAAAAATCAGTAGCGAAAAGGAAAGCACAATGCCAGCAAAGCAAAAGCGGTTGCAACAGAACAAGAAAGCGTGTAAACCAAGACATAAGACACAACTTAGCTTATATATAGGGATGAATATGATTGTAAAATGGTTATTGATTGTTCGGTTCAGCTGAATTGTGATTATGTTCAGTTCAATCTTTCCCTTACTGTTAGGTTGATGTCATAGATGTTGTTTGTTGTAGAGAAGTCAGGTTCTGAGTCTGTAATGCAATATGTACACCTTTTTGAGAGTTAGAGCTCTACGACATGAGTCCAGAGCCAAGAGTCTGTAACAGAGAACTACTGTGTATCTCTGAGTTTGTAAATGAAGAAATATTTGAAGATAATATGAAGAAGGGTCTAAATTTTCAAAATATGTTTTGTATTTATGTGTTATACTTATGCATTGCAGTACTTATTTATGGTTTATAAGTTCCTCATGATGATTCTGTGTTTAAATTCTTGTTCGCAACATAATTAGTTCCAGTTCTTGCACACATGAGTTCAGATATGGTCTTTAGTTAGATGTCTTGCGCAAGATCGGGATGAATCTTGAAGGTTTTGTGAATCCTCCTAAGTCTTTTCCTTGCCCTTCCCTATCTATTTGTCTCAGTAACGCTTCGGGTGAGACTTCTTCTCTTCGGAGGAGATGAAAATTCCAGTGCTCTAGACTACTCGATACCTTTTATTCGTAACATGAGAAGGACCCTGGTCTGATCAAACTTGCACCAACAAAATGGTTACATTTTCAGGACCCGCGTTAAAAGGGAACCTATAGGGAGGATGCTTCTGCGGATTCATAGATCTAATACTGACCAATGGTGGGAAAGAAACGGTGACACCTTCATATGGAAAGAAGCAGAGCTGAGGGGAAAATATGTGGAAAATACTTGTGAGGCAAACTTTAATTCAGAAAGATCGACTGACCAGTACGAGATATTCTAGGTTAAGTTCCAGGAAGAAAATTTCCACTAGATAAATAGGCTCCAAGAAGCTCCAGAGTTCCAAGAACGATTCAAGAGGACCTATACTTGGGACACATAAAATATTGCATCACTTCATCAATTGGATCGTCTAGTCACATGAGCGATTGATTTTTGGGTCAATACCACATTAGAAGGATACATTATCAAGTTTGCAGTTGAGAACCACCAATATTTTTCGCGAGGAGAGGCGAATTTCAAGAAAGACGCAAGGGGAAGACTCTTGAGAGAAATCCCCCTGTGAATTAAAGTTTTCTTGATGGAAGAGGGGATGTTGACTATGTCCCTGAATGAGATGGTAGTGTAAAAACCCTTGTTTGGGGTAGGGAGACGCTGGGATAGAGTCATGGCCTGAGAGAGGGGAAGGGTTCTTTGACAAACGGGGGGGAAACAACAAGAAATGGACTCAAGAGATGAGCGAACCTTGAAAAGATCCACCATAGTTGAGAAGTGGTGGTGCGGCAAGATCAAGAAAGCAGCAAGACAGTCCAAGAAGTTGTGAAAAGAATTCAAACCAGGAGAAGTAGAGGAAAGACAGATGGAAGAGTTGTGGAAGATGATAAGACAAGAGAGACTGGCTAGTCAAAGATTAAGTGAGAGAGAAGCGCAGAGAGAAAGAAGTCCCCAGGAAGTTAGACAAGAAGGAGAATATGTAGACATAAGAGAGGAGGAATCCAACATAAATCTTGAAGAAGAAAGAGAAGATTTAGCCCTGATGCTAGGGATGATCGGGAATACGGCTGAAGAGATCGCTCCAAAGGAAGAAAATGAGACCCCCCAGATCAAATAAAATTGCCCCAAAGACATTGTCTCTAGCCCTGAATCGCCCATACCCCAAGTGTCTTCTATACAAGTGGTAAGTTCGATACTACCTTCTCATGCTAGTTCTTTTCCAGTACAATTAATTAGTCAAACACAGCCAGGAAGTACGAGTACAGGGAGGATATTGGGATCCCCTAGTAGATTGCAAGAAGGACCGTTAGGTTTGATTTTGAGAGGAGCACTGAGATCAGCAATGGATGATCATGCAAGAGGTTCAATTTCCCGATACCCAAAGTTCTGGGTAAGGGAGAGATGAATATGTTGAGCAACATTGGTTCTTGTGTGAGGAAATTTGAAGATATAGAGGGACTCTGGATGCGAATAAGTTGGTTAAGTTCTAGAATACCTTAATTTTTTGTGATATCAAGTGGTACATTAAGATTATTGATCCAGGAGTGTTGGGAATGCAAGGTCAAGCATTCACACTTGGTCAGGTATGGACCAGATTCATAGCGGAGTTCAAACTACCTCAGTCAGAATACAGCCAAGGGAAGGTGAATCAAACTGGGAATACAGCCAGAAGTTTAAAGATGTTATAGGGAGGTTATCACATCCAATCCATGAGGAACATCAAAGGGAATGGTACATTCATGGATTGCTACCTCTGACACGGATTCCGCTAACGCAACAACGGATAACCACTTTGACAGACGCCTTGGAAAAATCGATGAAGATTGAAGCCATGGTGGGATATCATGGGATCCTGAGAGTGACCAGACCCATAACAGATGTGAATTTCGCACAACTACAAGGGAAAATATCAACGTTGATAGAAAAAATTCAAGAACTGACAATACCTAGACCACAACAACCACAGGTCTGGTGCACCGGATGTTATATAGAAGGACATTTGGTGAACGAATGTCCACGAATGAGGGGAATGGGACCTCCTCATAATCCGATGGGACCTTCACCAGGACCCACGGGAGGATTTGTGCAAGTGTCTGCGAACTTACCATTCCATAACCCCACCCCATATCATGATTTTCCAAGGAGCCAAGTAGCACCAGCATTTGCGTATTGTGAGATATGTTGAATCCATGGGCATGGGCCAAGAGAGTGCCCCATTATGAAGAAATACTCGACAATACCAAATACATTACACTGTGAGTTATGTGCATCTACCGCACATACTACCAATCAATGTAGAGTGTTGAATGCACTTGCAGACAGGTTGGACTGAACAACATTCAGGGTGAATGAAAACCCTCAGGGACCAGGAAGAGGTCGATGAGGTGGAGCCGAAAGAGACTTTAGAGGAGGAATAACTGGGGGAAGAGGGCCAAGCAGATGTTATAACTGTGATGATAAAGGCCATATGGAAAGAGACTGTCCTCATCTGAGGCGACCATGGTGCTCTCACTTTAGAACCAATGGGAACGCAACTGAAGATTTCCCAGAACTAATTGCAAAATGGGAATATCGGGTATGACAATGAGGAACTAACCTCATCAGTTCATAAATCAAGAGAGTTGTTAAAGGAAAATTTCCCAACCTCAATACTGTTACTCGAGGTGGAGAAAAGACAGGAGTTGATGCTGACAGTTTACCTTAGATCCAGAAAGTAGCACCTAAAGAAGGCAGGTATGACCCTCTGAAACAGAAGTTGTTCTTTAAGAATTCCATAGAATTATTTCAAAATACCCCTAGCCTTGATATGAAAGAGAAACCCCCACAGCCCATTGTTTACCCTAAAATTGTGCAAGTCCCTACTTCACCCCATGCACCCAAAAACCCTGTAGTCACATCAAGACAACTTGAGAAACCTCAAAATGTAGTCAACCTTTGGTTTCAATTATTCTCTGACATTCTCGGGAACGATCAATTAATAGAGAAGTTGTGCAATGCGCTATACCTAGTTTTAGGGAATGAAGAATCGATAGAAGCGGGAATAAGGACTAACCTTCCTAAGAAGAGTACTCAAAGAGTGCAGAGACGAAAAGTACGAACCGGAAAAGAATTCAGAGTAGTATCCTAGTTAGATTAATTTGAGATCAAGGATTTCATGTTGGACCTAGGATCTGATGTGAACGATCTACCTAAGAAGACTTAAAAAACCTTAGGAAAACCTAGGCTAACATATTCCACAATTCACCTAAGAATGGCCAACCAATATTGTATTTTCCCAATAGGAAGACTAGAGAGTGTGGAAATAGATGTTGTGGGAGTGAAGACCATAGCTGGCTTTGAACTAATTGAGATTATGGGGGATAAGGATCCTTACCCTACACTTCTTGGCATTGATTGGGCCTATGAAAACTATGCCTTAATTGACTTAAATAAAGACACCATGACCTTTGAGGTTGATGGAATCAAGGTAGTTCAACCCTTGGATCCATATGTGGGGCCCAGATATACAGAGCCAATAGACAATAATATCGAGGGAGAAGACTTGGATCAATTGTGAATTGTAACATCAGGAACACGAGATGATTACATAAATCCTACTACTGATGAGTCAGTAATTTGGAGGAGTATACGGTCAGTGGACGAAGATTCAGAATTGGATTTTGACAATTGGCAGCAAGGCTCATACAAAATATTCTCGAGAAGATGTGCAACTATCAGGGAAATGAGATGGGTTGGGACCAAGGTAAGAGAACACCCAGTATATGATGGCACCTTAGGACTTGACAGTTTTCTTCTCATCATGGAAGAAAAGGTAGTGGAGGATCAAAGGATCTCAGTACTATATTTATCCCTCTAAGGCACCCCCGCCAGATGGTGGGCCAATCATAAAGCATTACTCAGAAATTGAGATGATGTGAAGCAAGCTATCAAGTATAGGTTTCAGAGTAAGGAGTAGATGAAATCAGAGAGGCGGACAGATTTCCAAGTTGCACAACTATTCAACAGAGGATCTGATCCTAAAGCACATATTGAACAGTGTGTAACGCAGTGGAAAGTTGTGGAAATACCCTCTCACTTCTCGGTTCATGTATTTCCCCATTCACTAGGTCCAATCCCAAAAGCTTGGATCATACATGAAGAAAACAGAAGACAGACCAGTGACTGGCAGACGCTGGTAGATCATTTTTTCAAGGAGTTCTCGTTTACAAGTAAGTACCATGAGCTTGAAGTAGTCCTGCAAAATATTAAAGAATTTGTTTTTACAAATAATAGAAATCAGAAATCAAACCTAGTGGTATGTGCAAAACATAGTCGAGAACTTCAGACTAATCTTCACCTGCCCTCAAACAAGAATACTATAGAATGCTATAATATTAGTATGGATTCAGAAATCCTAGATGACTTAGAGGAATTGAGAAACCTAGCCATTAAATAGATAGAAGGGAACAGAGAAATCCAGAACACTATACCTAGTCAGACTGATAGTTCCTAAAACCACCCATTAAAGTTGTGAAAATTAAATATAGGGACCACAGAGAAACCTAAGATATATATGGTGGGAGATTACTGGGATGAGAAAACCAGTCAAGAAATACAGAGTTTGTTGCGGGACTAGGAATATTTTTTCCCAAAGACCTTTTCAGACTTAAAGGGAATTAAAGGAGTTATGGGAGAAATGAAAATTGAATTAAAACCAGGATCAAATCCTGTGAGGCATAGACCATACCTCCTTAACCCTAGATTAAAAGAGAAGGTTAAGAAGGAAATAGAAAAGATGTTGGAAGCTCGACTAATTTTTGCAGTGGAAGAAGAAGAATGGGTCAGCGCAATTGTTATTCAAAGAAAGAAAGGCAGAGAGGATATCAGGGTCTGTGTAGACTATAGAAGCCTTAACTATGCATGTGTGCATGAATCTTTCCCAAAACCTTACACTGATGAGGTGTTATAACAAGTTGCGGGGAAAGAGGCGTACTCATTCACAGATGGATTTTCAGGATACCACCAAGTAAGGATTGTCGAAGAGGACAAAAAGAATACTACATTCATAACAAAATGGGGGTCTTTTGCATATAATGTAATGCCATTTGTCTTAAAGAACGCCCCTACATTTTTATCCAGTATTGTAATAACAACTTTCAGAGAGTTCATTCACAAGTTTATATAAGTCTATATGGAAAATTGGATGATATACAGTTTTCTCATGGAACATGTAGCGCTATTACGTCTAATGTTTGACATATGCAGAGAATTGTAGATATCAATGAATCTCAGAAAGTGTATCTTCTGCGTACCACATGGGAATTTTTTGGGCCACATAGTATGCCGAGAGGGAGTATTGGTAGACCCAACCAAAGTTGTGGTTATTGTGAACATGCCACCACCTACGAGTGAAAATCATTTGCGCTACACATTGGGACACACAAGGTACTATCGCAGGTTCATCAGAATATATTCAAACATCACTGCAACTCTATAAAATCTATTGAAAAAGGCTGAAATGTTCCAATGGACTCCAGAATATGATAAAGTGTTTGAGACCTTAAAGGAGAAGCTCAGTACAACACCGATTCTGATATTTCCAAACTGGGAAAATGAATTTCACGTCCACGTAGATGCTTCAGGTATTTCTTTAGGAGCTATCTTAGAATAACCTAGAGATGGATCCATGGATTGTCCTATCTATTTTTTGAGCCAGAAGTTGTCACAAGTTGAGCGCAACTACACAACGATAGAAAGGGAGAGTTTAGCCATGATTTATGCTTTGCAGAAATTTATACATTATTTGTTAGGTTCTCATTTCAATTTCTTTACTGATCATTCTGCATTGAAATACCTAGTTAATAAAACTGTGTTGGAAGGGAGAATTTGCAGATGGTTTCTACTATTTCAGGAATTATCTTTTGAAGTAATTATTAATACTGGAAGATGAAACGTAGGACCTGATCACCTGTCTCGATTAGAGTCAAGATAAAGTGGTGGAGCAGTTGTCGATCAACTCCCAGATGTAGATTTATTCTGGGTTGAGGCCATACAAGAGTACCTAGAAGACATAACAGTCTTCTTAAGTACAAGAGCCTGCCCAGAAACATATTCTGCAACCCAGAAACGCCATATGGTTGTTAGAGCAGCAGATTACCAGTTGATTGCAGGACAATTGTATAAATTGGGTTTAGATTGTATCCTCAAAAGATGTGTCTTGCATCATGAAAGACATGATATACTATGTGAATGCCACAATGGATTTGCGGGAGGTCATGTAGGAGTAAATGCCACTACGCAGAAAGTTCTCCAATCTGGACTTTGGTGGGAAACGCTCTTCAAGGATGCGAAGGTATATGCTAGATCATGCAAGGTTTTTAAAAGAGTGGGTAAGCCATCATGGTGAGATGAATTACCACTTCAACCAGTTTGAGCTCTACGGGAATTTGAGAAGTGGGTAGTTGACTTCATTGGACCGATCAACCCCATAAATAAGAATTCAAAGGCTAGGTACATTATTACCGCAACTGACTACCTTACATGTTGGGATGAGGCAACAGTTGTTCAGGATTGTTCAATCGATATTTCTGCTAGGTTCATCTTTGAGAATATTATCACTCGATTTGGATGTCCTGGGATCCTATCCAATGATCAAGGAGCTCATTTTATTAGTAGTACTATAGAAAATATCAAAGCAAAGTTCCTGGTCCAACATCACAAAAGCATCCCTTACCACCTGTAAGCCAACAAAACAGTAGAATAATTCAATAAGATTTTGGAGAGAGGGTTAACAAAGGTGTCTTGCACAAATTAGGAAGATTGGGATGGCAGGGTTCCAACAGTATTATGGGATTACAGGACAACCACAAAGAAACTACACAGGTACACGCCATTCCAACTAGTTTATGGTAAGGAGGTTATAGTGCCCAGAGAATTCATCACTTTGAGTATGTACATTTCACATATCACCCATATGTCGGAGGAATAATCATTTGCATAGAGACTCATGGAGCTCCAAGAACTCAAAGAAACCAAGTTTTTAGCAGACTTCCATAAATCAGTTGAAAAATCAATGAAAAAATCTTGGCATGACAGACATATTAAGACTAAATTATTTGTGCAAGGAGACAAGGTTCTACTCTATGATAGTCGGTACCAGAAGCATCCTGGGAAGTTTCACATGCATTGGTTGGAACCATTTATAGTTGTGGATATCCGACCCTCAGGAGCAGTCAAAATTGCACAACTAGATGGTATGTTGCAGACAGGATGGGTGAATGGTGCTCTCCTGAAACCCTATATGTCTTAGAACTGAGATAAAAGGATTGTCTCTCTGGTCCGAAGGAGAATGTATAATAGTTAGATTTGAGTTTTCTGAAATTTTGTAAATTCGGTTAATAAAGTCGATGTGCGTAGTGTTGCGCCACGACACGTAGTTCATTTTTCTGTTTAATTATTGGTTGATTCAGAACTACTTACTCAATAGCGTAGGATCAAAGAAGGAAATAACTCATTTATCACAGTCATTAATATGACGGGGACCCCTTTGTGGTCGGAGGGAGGATGAATCCGAATGCAATCTGAGTCCATGTGCCACACGCACCCAGTCCAGTCACAACCTTTATTGTTATTACGGTACCCCATCTGAATTCAGTTAATCCATAAAGCCGTGATAGGAAAATATTCCATTGATATTCATGCCGGGATTCCGACCCATCAAATGGAATGGTTTGAAATCAGCCATGTCCCTGTCCAACTTGCACAGTAAATACCGGAATCTCCCAATAGGATTTACCCCGTTAACTCGTCCTGTCGAACAACTCAGATCCAAGTTGCATCCATAACGTCGTGATGAACAATAGTTATTGTTGAACTTGCCATCTAAGCCCGAGTATAAGGCTCTGATAACTCGTCATAGAACACATTGTTTTCAAGAATTTAGCAATTTACGAACTCTGTAGAGCGAGCAAGCCTGTGTGGTTGTGAAACCCATAGTTGTGATCCCCAATCCTTAGTTCACCAAAGAATTTTTTGATAACTTAGAGCTCACAATGCTTAGAGCTACAGGAAGTTGAAGTGCCATGTCCAAAGACACAGTACCATATGATCCCTACGATCACCAAGTTGAGATCGTAGATGATCTAAAGGGAAAGGTGGAGCAGGTCAAGCTCCTTGACCTCGATTTAACACACCAGGTCTTGTTCCCTCAGATGAACATAGACATATTAATTGTTTATTTGTTTATTTTTTAGGTTTTAAACCTAACCCTAAAGTTAGGAATAAAGCTAGCCCTAGAATACCTACTAAAAACTATAAATTTAAGAGACATATCCACTTTCACTCACATTCACTCACTCACTCTCTTAGTTGATTTCTTGACTGAGGATTTTTGGTGGCTCTACTAGATAAGGGTTTAAGTTATTGTGACCCCTTCTAAATCAGGTCTCTCGTGTGTATGTTTGGTCTGCTCCTGTTTCTGTGGGGTTTTCTCCTTCTACTTATGTTGCTCCTACCTCTCGCTGACCCTAAGGGTCTCTTTCAGCTTGCCACATGTTACCATTTGTTGTTGTTTGGAGGTTTGTGCTAGTGTCCTTTTGTTGTCCTCTTTCTACTTGTTGGTGCCATCCTATACATGATGTCATTGTCATCTTGTGCCACCTATGTAGGTTTTCTCTATCCTCTTCTATTTTCCGGTGGTGTATGTTTCCTTACCTTACAGCTCTCAGTACCCTAAACAGGGTTTTATAGGGAAACCCTACTTCTGTCTATTGTTGTAGCAGTTTGGTATTTATCTGGACAAAACTTTTTAAGGTTGTTAGTAGCCTCTCTTTCATCCACTAGGATAGACAGTGGTGTTTTATTTCATCCCTTTGAATTGATGATTGGCATGTTAGTTAGTTTTATTATTTTACCCTAGAGTTATTCTTGGCAAATTGTTCTAAGGATCATGATGAGATCTGCCCTGAGGGTTTGATCAATGATCCCTTAAAATATTTTTATGAGAATACATAAAAGAGGATAACAACAAAACATCAGGTAAATTTGTTCCTTGTTTGACTAACGTAATACTTAGATCTATAATGTGATTTATGTTATTAATTGTTTATATCATAATTTTTTGAATATATTGTTGATCCAGATTTATAGTAGAAAATAAAATTAAAAATATTTATGTTCCTAGCTAGTCTATAATTTGCCCTTAAATTATAACATGGGCTCAGAGCTTAGGGCGTGAAAATAGATCAATTGTGGCAGAATTTTGAGCCTAGGTAGATCCACACTTAAGGGTTTTCTTTTCAAATCATCAGTAAGCTTATTTTATATCAGATCATTTTTAAAGTATGGCTTCATATTAAATCAAAGCAAAAGATAGGTTTGAAGGGGATTCAAACTTTCATGCTTGGAAGGCTAAGGTCTTTAATATCCTAGAATAAGGTGACTTGGATGAGCCGGTTACCAGGGTGATGGAAGAACCTACTTCATATGTAGGAAGAGAAGACTATATGAAGAGGTAGGCCAAAGCCAAGAGGGTCATTTTTGACTCAGTTAAGGACAACATGATGCCTCTTATTTATCATCTAAGGATAGCTAAGGAATACTTTGATTTCCTAGCAAATATATATGAAAATAAGGCTCCAACTCAAAAAAGGACTTTGAAGAAACAACTATGTATATTAAAGATGGGAAAGGATGAAACCATATTTGCCTTCTTTTCCAAAATTTCCCAAACAAGAGATCAGCTTGCAGCAATTGGAGTTGCAGTAGATGATGATGACCTTATACAAACAACAGTCGATGGTCTTCTTGAATCATGGGATAAATTTCTCTCATCGGTCAATGGAAGAGAATTTCAACCCAAATTCGAGATATTATAGCATGATTTCTCTGAAGAACAGGGTATACTTAAAAGCATAAATGAACCCTCAATGGTGCAAGACCATGCTCTTTTAGTGAAAGCCAAGAAATGGAAGAGGTTTTCTTCAACAAAAAGGAAAAGGTAAGAAACCTCAGCGTAATCACTCTCATTCTCACTCTCATTTATCTAAAGTAAGATGTTTTAACTATAACAAGCTAGGTCATTATGCAAAAGATTGTAGGAACCCTCCTTCACAGTAGAAATGGAAAGGCAAGTTCCATGCTTCAGTTGCAACTGAGGAAGAAGAGCCTTAAAGAAAGAGAACTATAGCTGCTACTAAAGAACAAGAATAGCGTAGAGAAAATTATCTTGTTTTAGCTCTCTTCGGTGTTGTCACCAAATCAGAAGAAATTTGGTTAGTGGAAAACAAGGCCTCCAAGCACATGATAGGCTTCAAACAGAACCTTGTGAACTATCGAGATAAGAAGTTCAATGTGAAGGTAGAATTGGGTGATGATTGCACTTATTCCATCAAAGTAATTGGGTCAACATCCTTTCAGATTTAGTCAGGTAATGTATTTCATATTGAAGAAAATTTTTATGTTCCTGGATTAAATAAAAATCTTATCTTAGTTGCAGTTCTAGAAAGTAAAGGGTACTCGGTAGCCTTATCCAAAGGAAAGTCTCTTATGTGGCCCTCAAATGAATGTATGAGCTCATCTATGATAATCAAATCTCAAGAAGGTGGACTTTACAAAGTCATTGGTCAAGTTATTTAAGCATTAGCTCATGAGATGATCAACCCCTGTGAACTATGGAACATAAGGTTTGGACATATCAACTATAATGCTCTCCCAGGTTTGCAAAAGATGGTAGTAGATATGCCAGTTTTTTCTCTTGAGCATGATAGTATTTGTAGAGGTTGTTCTCTTGGTAAAAATACAAAGAAATATTACCCTCACAGTAATAGAAAAACTAATGGTAACTTAGATATTATTCATTCTGATCTATGTGGACCTATGACTATTCTGTCCATGAATGGTTGTCTTTATTATGTCATCTTTATCAATGATTTTTCTCATAAAACCTGGATTTATTTTCTGAAAACTATAGATGAATCTTTCAGTCAATTCCAGGATTTTAAGAATCTTGTTGAGAATCAGACAGGTAGATATATCTGCGTTTTGAGAATAGAAAATGAAAAAGAGTTTGACTCCCACAAGTATGATGATATATGTTGGGCTTCTGGGATTAAGAGGGATTTGAATGTGCTTTATAATCTCTACTGGAATGGGGTTGCAGAAAGAAAAAACAGGACGATTTGTGAAGCAGCCAGAGCTATGATGTATGATCAAAACCTTCCATTGTCTCTTTGGGTGGAAGTTGTGAGTACTGCAGTCTATATTCAGAACATGTGTCCTCATAAATCCTTGGAAGATAAAACTCTGGAAGAAGTCTTCATGGGTAATAAACCTTCAGTTGATCATTTGAGAATTTTTTGGTATTCCTATCAACACTCATGTACCAAAATAAAAGAGGATTAAGCTAGAGCCCTCTGGAAATAAAAACACTTTTGTGGGGTACAGTGAGACCTCAAAAGCATATTGAATCTATGTACCGGGGAAAAAGTACATAGATTTCGGTAGAGATGTGATCTTCCAAGAGGAAGTCGCATTTCGTCATTCCAGAGAACTGCCATGTGATACAGAGGAGCAGGAATCTTCATCTCCCAAACCTTCATATTCACAACTTTCAGATGAGCAAAGGGAGGGGGACAGATGTAGGTTGTAGAGCCTGATTATCTTCCTGATTTAGAAGTATTTTTTTTCACTCGTGTTTATACCCAATGAATACTTTACACCCCAGAAGAATGTACACTCTTCCATGCGGGGGATTGTAGAGGGGGGTTACTCCCTCGGCGGGGTCCATCCCCCCGGCTGGGGGATCCGGGGACAAGTGGGCCCCCAACGGGGGTTCGGGGGTGAAGCCCCCAAAGGAAAAATTGCCTTGTAAATGTATATTTTGATTTCAATTTAAATCTGGACCATTCATTATAAGGTCGCAGATATGACGGTAGAAGTTATGTTAGGGTTTTTTTCCCTAGAAGGCAACCCTCTTTTATGAGGGAAATGTATTGTGGCTATGTGTCATTGTGAATATGGTATTCTGAGTGAGGAGACTGTGAGAGAAAGAAGAGGAAGTTGTAGTGGGTGTGTTGTAGGTTGTATCCCTTCATTTGTTGGATAATAATAAAGGAAGGACCTGGAAATTTCTCTGGCGGATGTAGCCCACACTAGGTGAACCACATATATCTATGTCTCTATTGTATTGTGTATCTTCTGTGTTTTATTTACGCATTTGTTTTATTTTATTGCTCCGTGATCCTATTTTTCTAACACCAGAGAGCCTTAAGTGGATCCCATAAAGGATTATGTTGCTTTTCCCCTAGAGAAACCTCATGTCAAAAGGAATTCAACATGGTTCCATGAAGTTTTAAAGGAAGCAGAAAAGAATGCAACACCTAAAGGTACTTTCCGAGAAACAAAGAAGCCAGATAAATACTCAAGTTTGATAGATCAGTTGAATCTTGTGATTGACTCAGAACCTTCCATCTTTGATGAGGCTGCCAAACATAAAGTGTGGAAGGATGTCATGATATAAGAGTACGAGTCAATATTGAAGAATGATGTATGGGAAATGGTCCCAAGACCTCAAGGAAAATCAGTAGTGACCTCTAAATGGATTTACAAAATAAAGCATGCCGCAGATGACAGTGTTGAAAAATTCAAAGCTACATCTATGGCTCGTGGTTTCTCTCAGAAAGAAGGAATTGATTATGATGATATTTTTGCTCATGTTTCTAGGTATACCTCTATCATAATCATCATCTCTCTTGCTTCAGTTTTTAATTGGAAACTTCACCAAATGGATGTAAAGACTTCTTTTATTAATGGTGAAGTTGAGCAAGAGGTTTATATCGAGTATCCTGAGGGTTTTTTGATCCATGGGAAAGAATACCATGTCTGCAAAGTCAAGAAATCCTCATATGGATTGAAACAAGCTCTGAGAGCTTGGTATGGAAGAATTGACAGTTTTCTTCAGTGTCTTGGTTTCTCCAAGAGTATAGTAGAACCTAATATTTATATAAGGATTGTGAAGAATCATCATGTTATATTGGTTTTATATGTGAGTGATTTGTTCCTTAACATACAGGAACATTTGATAGCTCAGAATAAGAGGGATCTATCAACAGAGTTTGAAATGAAGGACTTAGGTCTTATGCAATAATTTCTTGGATTAGAGGTGTGGCAGAAACCTAGTGAGATTTCTCTCTCACAAAGTAAGTATGCAGTTTATGTGCTTTGTAGATTTCGGATGCTGGACTATAAGTCCATGACCACACCTATGATTTCTAACTTGAATAAGTTACATGATCAAGCTAAAGGTTCATATACAGAATACCCTATGGTATATCATCATATTATTGGGTCCTTGATAGATCTAGTACACACCAGACTGGACATTTGTTACGTAGTGACTTCCCTCAACTAATTCATGTGTGAACCGAAACACATTCATATGGTTGTTGCTAAGCATATTCTCATATATGTCCAAGGGACTATAGCCTATGGGCTCATATACACTTGAATTGGAGGTGTAATTCTTCATGGATATATAGATTCAGATTGGATGGGAAGTACAGTGGACTGGAAGAGAACTTCCAAATATTGTTTCAGTTTGGGTTCACTTATGATCTCCTGGTCTAGCAGGAAGTAGGGCTCTATATCCCAAAGCACTACAGAGGAAAAATACATTGTTGCAAGTGTTTCTAGTAGAGAAGTAGTGTGGCTAAGAAAGCTACTCTCATATTTGTTTAGTGCTAAGTTGGAACCCATGGTAATTCACTATGATAATCAAAGTTGTATAAATCTCTCCAAGAATCATGTGTTTCATGACAGATCGAAACACAATGAGATGAGATATCACTATGTTCGGGACATGGTGAAGAAGAACATTTCCAGTATTCAATATGTTTCGACAGCGGAGCAAACTACAAATATTTTGACCAAACCCCTGTCATTGCAAAGTTTGTGTACTTTCGAGACAAGCTTAGTGTTGCTGAGAATCCCTCTCTTGTTGAGAGGGACTATTAAAATTTAATTCAATTGCAAGAGCCATTGTCCAGGAGGATGGAAAAGACCCTAGCTGAGATCTAGGGCCCCAAGTACACTCCTAGGGTTCTTGTTATGGGGCCAAGCAGTTAGAGCCATGGAAAAAGACCCTAGTTAAGGCCCCTAATATATTGTTAGGGTTCTTGGTCAAGGAGCAAGCATTTTGATGGTATAAGTCCCTATATGTGTTCTAGGGCTCCTGTATGTGTTCCAACGAATCCTTTCCTGGTGCTTGGATTGATCCTTGGTTGTGTACCTTGGTGGATAATACCCTAGTTGTGATCTAAGGCCCCCAAATGTGTTCTGGGGTATCCTGGTCTGGGACCAGGCAGTTTCTAGGTTAAGTACCAAGCCGAGATAATGTGTGACCCTCTTCTCTCCCAGGATGGTCCATGAGACCTAGGAGCAGTTAAGAAGAAGGGCGTGATCACATCATCGACATTCCTCTTATGTTTAGGTGATAAAATCTTATAAGTTATATCATGAGACTCATGTAGACATTATGCCATTAAAGAAGAACTTACCTTGTTGACTTTGTCCTGAACCCCCCCCCGATTGCTTCAGTTACGTTTCCCTCAATTGTTATGTGGGTTTTTGGTTTGGTTCCTTGCTTCTTTCTAAAGAAAGCTAGCCACCTTGTTTTTGGTTCTTTGACTTGTTTTATAATTTAAACATTTTATATTTTATATTATAAAATATTGCTTGTTTATTTTTTAGGGTTTAAACCCAACCCTAAAGTTAGGAACAAAGCTATCCCTAACCTACCTACCGAAAACTATAAATTTAAGAGACCTCTCCACTTTCACTCACATTCACTCGCTCACTCTCTTAGACAATTTCTTGACTGAGGTTTTTGGCAACTCTGTTGGTAAGGGTTTAAGTTGTTGCGGCCCCTTCTAAATCAAGTCTCTCTTGTGTATGCTTGGTCTGCTCCTACTACCATGGGTTTTTCTCCTTCTGCTCCTATTTCTCCTACCTGTCGTTGACCCTAAGGGTCTCTTTTATCTTGCCACAGGTTACCATTTTTTGTTGTTTGGAGGTTTGTGTTAGTGTCGTCCTACTGTCCTCATTCTCCTTGCTAGTGTCACCCTGTTTATGCAGTCGATGTCTTCTTTTCTTTGTTGGTGCCACCCTGTATATGCTATCGTTGTCATCTTGTGCCACCTGTGTAGGTTTTCATTGTCTTCTTCTATTTTCTCATGGTGTATGATGCCTTACCTTGCAACTCTTAGTACCCTGAACATGGTTTTATAGGGAAACCCTACTTTTGTCTATTGTTGTAGCAATTTGGTATTTTCTGGAAATTGAATCCTTTGTAAGGATATAACATGTTTTAGAAGTATAATTTATTAATTAGTTTTTCAAAAATGTCAAATTTTCAAATTTAAGAATAGTAAATATTTATTAATTTTAAAAGTGTTAATATCATATTAATTTTAATTACATATAAATTTTCAATAAAAAATAATTAAATATGATATGGTATTTAAGAAACCATGTGTTGTCTCCTTATTAATTGTTTTGGTGGTGTCATTTCCTATCATGAGTACACCTATAGCCTACAGAGATAGAAAGGATCATTTACTCTATAATCAAGCTTTGTACTTTATTGCTCCAACTTCATTTGTCTTGTAGGTTTAATGGGGATGGCTATGGATTATTGAGCAAATTTATAACAATACCAATACCATGATAATTGAATAAAGAAATTAGTGTACCATGTAGTGAGTTAATGATTGGTACAGGATGAAAAAGGAAAAAGGCACATTGTCCATCATTGACTTACTGCATGAAGCAATTTATTAAGGTTGTTAGTGGGCTCTCTTTCAACCACTAGGCTAAACAATGGCGTTATGTTTCAGCCTTTTGACTTGATGATTGGCATGCTGGTTAGTTTTCTGATTTTACCCTAAAGTTCTTCTTGGCAAAATTGTTCTAAGGATCATGATGAGATTTTCCCTGAGGGTTTGATCAATGATCCCTTAAAATATTTTTTTCAGCATACAAAAAAGAGGATGACAACAACACATCAGGTAAATATGTTCCTTATTTGACTAAGATAATACTTAGATCTATAATGTGATTTATGTTATTAATTGTTTACATCATAATGTTTTGAATATATTGTTGATCCAAATTTACAGTAGAAAATAAAATTAAAAAAAAATTGTTCCTAGCTAGTCTATGATTTGCCCTTAAATTTTAATAACTATATCATTAAATTTTGGTATTAAATAACTCTCACCTAGTGGTAAAAAACAAATTTAGATGTATTTTTTTAATGCTTAAAAAATCTTAAATTACTCTTTTTAAATTTTGATTTATAAACATAAATGATATATGTCTCATCCATAATGAATTATTATTTTTTATATTGTTTAAAGATTATATTGAATTAACTTATGCCACCTACCAAATCAATATTGAACCTAAACATTAAATATATATCCATACTAAGTTATGGGATGCACATCAATCATTATTTTTTAATGCAATAATATGTTTATAAAAACATTTAAATATGAAGTTAAATATATTAAAAAGATGTGCCTAACTTACATTATTGGGGAAACCCATTAAGATTAATGAGTCACAATATTAAATTGCTTGAAACACGTGTATTTGTGATCATTTATGGGAAAAAAAATATTAAGAATCAGAGAAGGTATTCATGTTATATATATATATATATATATATATATATATATATATATATATTCAAAATGTAAAGATATTAGAAAATTAATGTGAATTTAAAGAAAGCATATAAAAAGTGTTTTATGGAGAATTTTTAGTTCAAGAATTTTTATTTTATTTTTGCAACATTGAGGATGAGTGGAGAAGGTCAAGCAAGCAATCATACTTATCCTACAACTAATTAATTATTATGTTAATAAGAGGCACCACTTCCTTTTGATAACTTGTATTGGAAGAAGGATTATGGCATATTGAAGCATATATGTTATCACAAACCAATTTCCTCAACTAATGTAGAATGGTAAGTTTTTTTAGATAAAGAGTTATGTATGTAGTATAAGTAATTCCAAGACACACAAATTTTAGGTGTTGTCTAACTATTCTACGAAATGGTTTTTTTAGTCAGAATCTGACAATATAAATTTGCACGAAATCACTATTTTTTGTTGTTTAAAATCTATTTATAAATATAGAAATGGATTCAACATGCTGAAAAACCCCTGGGGCATTGGGATTCTATAGAAATAATCACATAAATTTACGTATCTAACAATTTATCACCATATTTTGGACAAAGATCCCCTGAAAATATCGTCGGAAAATAATCATTTTGTAGAACATTTAGACTACGGACAAATTTTAAGCATATTTAACTTATTTTAATAATCATTTTAGGAAACCATGTGAAAGAATAACTATGGAGTATAGTCATTCAAGAATTATATCAACAAATTGAAGATTTTAACCTTGTACAATATTTACTGCAAACAGATTTTCAGTAAAAGAACAAAAAAGATACAATGGCAAACACAAACATTACACAGATATGTTTCCCTTAGAAACCCAAACTAGGAAAACCAACATATTGTATATTCATTCATAGTGATAAATTATTTACAATACAATATACATATAGGATCTAGCAACATCCAAAACCCTAACCCAATGACTTGGATTAGTCAACAACCCTAATTCCTTAACTGGAAATAGAAAACCATCGGCAAAAAACCATGTGCCAAAAACCCGCCCAACAATGGACACAAAAATCGAGGCAACATGAAAAACGAGGCAAAAGTGTGACATGTTTCCTGAGGAAAAAAATAATTTCTCATGCAAAGAATATAACGCATACCCAACATTCTCCCACTTTTTGTTTTCTTTGCATACATGGGGTTACAGGGTTACATAGTCAAAAATCCAGGGCAGCAATGCTCATGGATCCTCTACACCAAGAGAACTTCTCAGTGCTCACAGATTTTGTTAATGAATATGCAACATTCTTCAAAGTGTCCACCTTCATCAGCAATACTTTCTTTTCTTCAACCATGTCTCTCACAAAGTGATATGGAATATCAATATGCTTTGTCTTTGAATAATAAGCTAGGTTCTTCGCCAGAAAAATTGCACTTTGAATGTCACAATCTATCCTTACAGCTTGTTGTACCAACCCAATACCTAAACACAATCTTTGTAACCATACTGCTTCCTTAATTGCATGAGTGGATTCCATGTATTCATCTTCTGTAGTTGAAATTGCCACTACAGCATGTCTTTTTCTCATCCAACTTATTGCTCCTCCAAACAGGTTAAAGACATACCTACTTGTAGATCTCCTACGATCCAGATCTCCAGCCTAGTCTGCATCCACAAAGCCATGTATATCCAACACTATGCCCAATCCCGGTCTTCCTTGGTAGCACAATCCATAGCTAGCAGTGCCATGAAAATAACTGAAAACCCTTTTTATTGTTGTCCAATGCTCCTTCCATGGTTTTGACATACACCTTCTCAAAACTCCCAATGCATGTGCAATGTCTGGTCTAGTACAGACCATTTCATACATAAAATTGCCAACTGCACTCGCATATGGAACATGAGACATGTCCTCCTCCTCTTCATGTGTCTTGGGACACTGGTCCACAGATAACTTTACACCAATATGAATAAGAACCTTGATTGGTTTACATTCCTGCATATTAAACATCTGCAATATTTTCTCGACATATTTTCTCTTATTTAACCATAGTTTCATCTTTTTCCTATCTCTTTTAATTTCCATGCCCAAAATGAAATTTGAAGCACCGAGATCCTTCATGTCAAACTTAGAGGACAACTGAGTTTTCACATCCTGGATAATCTCCTTGTTGTTTCCTATCAGCAACATGTCATCCACATACAAGACCAAATAAATCAAATGATCAACAATTAATTTAAAATACACACAATGATCCTCTTTGCTTCTTGTGAAACCAAGTCCCAACATATAAGTATCAATTTTTTTATACGACATCCTTGGTGATTGTTTTAAACCATATAGGTACTTTTTCAGCTTGCATACCAGCTCCTTCTTTCCCTTCACAACAAATCCTTCTGGCTGCTTCATATAGATTTCTTCTTCCAGATCCCCATGTAGGAATGATGTCTTCACATACATTTGTTCTACTTCAAAATCAAATTCAACAACAGCAGATAACATAAATCTTATAGAGGTTAACTTGGCAACAGAAGAAAAAATCTCACCAAAATCAATTCCCTCAACCTGGGAATAACCCTTTGCTACTAACCGAGCTTTGTATTTCTCCACTTTTCCTTCTGCATTCAGCTTCTTTTCAAATACCCATTTGTTGCCAATTGGATTTCTTCCAGTTGGAAACTCCACTAGATCCCAAGCCTCATTCTTATCCAAGGCTGTCATTTCTTTGTCCATGGCCTTTTTGCAGATATTTCCAACCTCTGAATCCACTACCTCCCTAACATTTATAGGATCATCATCAATAATAGACAAAGAAAAAATTGAATGGAAATCAGATGGAGTATACCTTTCCGATAGTCTTCTTTCTCGAACCGATCTCCTCAATACTAGAGTATGAGGATCTTCTTCTTTTGATTCTTGTTCTTCTGTAGAGTTTGATTCATCATCCTTTAAATCAAACTCTATTTTCTTTGGTTCTTCCTTACTTGGTAAGAATTTTTGTTTAACAACATCCTTCATTTCTATAAATACCACATCTCGGCTATACACTACCTTCTTAGTTTCTGGGTTCCAAAGCTTATAACCTTTGAGACCATCTTTATATCCAATAAAGATACACTTTTCAGCCTTCTTATCTAGCTTACTCTTGTTTTCCTTTCGAACATGAACATATGCATCACAACCAAATACCTTGACATGTGTGAGATAAGGTTTCTTACCAATCCATACCTCTTATGGAGTCTTGTCATCCAGCGCTAATGAGGGTGATCTTTTGACCAGGTAACATGCAATACCCATTGCCTCTACCCAGAATTATTTCCCTAACCTGGCACCACTGAGCATGCACCTTGATTTTTCCATCAACGTCTTGTTCATCCTTTCTGAAACTCCATTCTGATGAGGTGTATATGGAGTAGTATTTTTCCTTTCTATATCGCACTTCTTACAGAATTATTCAAATTCATTCTCGCAGAACTCTCTGCCATTATTTGTCCTCAACACCTTAATTCTTTTCTCTGTTTGATTCTCAACAAGAGCCCTAAACTCTTTAAACCTGTCAAAGACTTCATATTTCTTCCTGAGGAAATATATCCAAGTATTCCTCGAGAAGTCATCTATAAATGAGACATAGTACACATATTTTCCCAATGATGGGACCGACACAGGTCCAAAAACATCATTGTGAATGAGCTGTAAAATTGATTCTTCCCCCATTGCACCAGAGGGGAATCTTACCCGATTTTTCTTCCCATATACACAATGTTCATGGAAATCAAAATCCAGATAGCAGTTAGACATACCTTCAACCATACCTTTATTGTGTAGTAGTTGAAGTCACTTCTCTCCAATATGCCCCAGTCTTTGATGCCACAAAAAAACCTTTTCTCCAGAGAATGTGGGAGTTCTTTCTTCTTCAAATCCAATATCGAGAACAATGGACCTATTACACCCATCATTAATAGTGATTCCCTACATCTTATATAGATTTCCAAACCAAACCCCCTTCAACAACACCATTTCTCCTCGAACCATCCTATAGGTTCCTTTTTCAAATATTGTTTTTACCCCTGAATCGTCCATTTTCCTTATAGAAATCAAATTTCTGGCCAATCTTGGGATGTGGAGAACACCGGGTAGTGTTCTAATCCTTCCATCTATGAGCCTCAACTTGACTTTTCCTCGACCTATGATTTTGTTTGTCCAGTCATCACCTAGGAAAACATTACCTCCATCGTACCTTTCATATCCACATAACCACTCCCTATGGGGACTCATATGAAAGGATGCACCTGAGTCAACCAAACATGCCTCATGATCTGCATGTGTTCTTCAAGAAGCCAAGTACACATCCCCTCCTTCTTCCTTGGAGGTCTTTTCTTCTATAGAAGGAGATTCTTCAGATCCCTACTTTTTCTCAACTTTGGATCTAGATTGATTCTTGTAGTTCCCTTCTTTTCCACATCTCCAACATACCTTTACAAACTTTCCGGGAGATTTATATCTACCCTTAGACTTAGATATCCCACTTGAGAAATTAGATCTATTTCTTTCCTGGGAGCGTTCTCTTGCAAATAATGTGTCTGTCCTCTGTCCTTCCATATTCTTTCGTCTCATATCCTCTGACAACAAGGATGAGACCACTTCATCAAAATTCAAGGAAGTTGTATTACTACCTATGGCCACAACCAGACTATCCCATGAGTCTGGTAAAGAACACAGTAAACTGATACACTTATGTTCATCTGAAATTTTAATCTCAGCAGATACTAACAGATTTACCAAAGTATTGAAGGTGTTCAAATGCTCTGCCACTGAGTCTCCATCTCTCATCCTTAGGTTATACAACTTCTTTCTCACGAATAGTTTATTTAATAGGGACTTATACTGATACAACTTCCCCAACCCATCCCATAAATCCTTGGCTATATCTTCCTCTGACACATCCAGTAATATTGAATTTGAGAGACACAGTGAGATTGTTCTCTTTGCCTTTCGACCCAACTTTTTCCAATCATCTATTGAAGTTCCTGTAGGTGCAGTGCCTAGATCAACCACGATCCACTGATCTCTATCCACTAACAGATCTTCCATATTTATCTTCCACAGCTCAAAACGTTTCCCATTAAACTTCTTTATCTCCATTTTCTAATTGTTTGTCATTTCTTTTTACCTCAAAAACCAATACCACCGATCTCCCACTGTAACGAGGCTTATCATAGTCTCAAGCCAAACCCTTGACCACAAAGCCGTCCCCATGAAGCCAACAAAGCTCTGATACCAAATGTAGATTTTAACCTTCTACAATATTTACTGTAAACATATTTTCAGTGAAAGAACATAAAAGATACAATGGAAAATAAAAACATTACATAGAGATTTTTCCCTTGGAAACCCAAACCGGGAAAACCATCATATTTTATATTCATTCATAGTGATACATTGTTTACAATATAATATACATATAAGAGCCAGCGACATCCAAAAACCTAACTCAATGACTTGGATTAATCAAAAACCCTAATTCCTTAACCAGAAATAGAAAACCATTGGCAAAAACCCATATGCCGAAAAACCGCCCAACAATGGACACGAAAATCGAGGCAACACGAAAAACAAGGAAAAATGCGACACGTTTCCTAAGGAAAAAAAAAATCTCATGAAAATAATATAACACATACCCAACACAAATTGGGGTACTAATAAGCTCATTTTATAACTTATCAAAAAATTAAAGAAAAATTACACTAACTTTGTTAGTCCATAGTTAATATGGGTTTGGTTCATAAAGCATGAGTAATTGTTTTTTTTAATGTTAAAGTTTAATATATAATCCCTTTGAGTATATATTTTCCTGGTTTGGATCAACACATTTACATAAGTGAACTATTAAATGCAATTAGGGTGATATGTAAGTCTTAAGTGATTTTGGAAAAATAGATATCCCTTTTTTATCAATAATAACTATTTGTGTTGGAAAAAAAATGTTTGTATATTTACCTATATAACACCAATACATTCCATATTCATATATCATTATGATGTCCCATCAAAGAGTGTAGGATATACATTACTATAAAAAATCTTAAAATCCAAAATAATCGAGATCCTGCTACTCTAAAAGTTATAGGGATATATACTATTGGGCCCTTCGTTTTTTGGATAAAGAGTTGTGCAAGAAGGACTACAGTCCTAGTTTTGGCCTAGTATGAGTTGTGCAAGCCTCGGAAGAAGTTGGATAACAAAGCAAGAAAAAGCAAGAGAAATTAGTTGCGAAAAGGAAAGCAGAACGCCAGCAAAGCAAAAGCGGTTGCAACAGAACAAGAAAGCGTGTAAACCAAGACATAAGACACAACTTAGCTTATATATAGGGATGAATATGATTGTAAAATGGTTATTGATTATTCAGTTCGGCTGAATCGTGATTGTGTTCAGTTCAATCTTTCCCTTACTGTTAGGTTGATGTCATAGATGTTGTATGTTGTAGAGAAGTCAGGTTATGAGTCTGCAATGCAATATGTACACCTTTTTGAGAGGTAGATCTCTGTGACATGAGTCCAGAGCCAAGAGTCTGTAACAGAGCACTATTTTGTATCTCTGAGTTTGTAAATGAAGAAATATTTGAAGATAATATGAAGAAGGGTCTAAATTTTCAAAATATGATGTGTATTTATGTGTTATACTTATGCATTGCAGTACTTCTTTATGTTTTATAAGTTCCTCATGATGATTCTGTGTTTAAATGGTTGTTCGCAACATAATTAGTTCTAGTTCTTGCACACATGAGTTTAGATCTGGTCTTTAGTTAGATGTCTTGCGCAAGATCGGGATGAATCTTGAAGGTTTTGTGAATCCTCCTAAGTCTTTTCCTTGCCCTTCCCTATCTATTTGTCTCAACAACGCTTCGGGTGAGACTTCTTCTCTTTGGAGGAGATGAAAATTCCAGTTCTCTAGACTACTCGATACCTTTTATTGGTAACATGAGAAGGACCCTGGTCTAATCAAACTTGCGCCAATAAAATCGTTACATTTTCAAGACCCGCGTTAAAAGGGAACCTATAGGGAGGATGCTTCTGTGGATTCACAGATCTAAGATTGACCAATGGTGGGAAAGAAACTATGACACCTTCATATGGAAAGAAGGAGTGTTGAGGGGAAAATATGTGGAAAATACTTGTGAGGCAGACTTTAACTCAGAAAGATCGACTGACCAGTACGCGATATTCTAGGTTAATTTCCCGGAAAAACTTTTCCACTGGATAAATAGGCTCCAAGAAGATCCAGAGTTCTAAGAACGAGTCAAGAGGACCTGTAGTTGGGACACATAAAATATTGCATCACTTCATCAATTGGATCGTCTAGTCACACGAGTGATTGATTTTTGTGTCAATACCACATTAGAAGGATACATTATCGAGTTTGCAGCTGAGAACCACCAATATATTTCGCGAGCAGAGGCGAATTTCAAGAAAGATGCAAGGGGAAGACTCTTGAGAGAAATCCCCCTGTGAATTAAAGTTTTCTTGATGGAAGAGGGGATGTTGACTATGTCCCCAAATGAGATGGCAGCGTAAACACCCTTGCTTGGGGTAGGGAGAGGCTGGGATAGAGTCATGGCCTGAGATAGGGGAAGGGTTCTTTGACAAACGGGGGGAAAACAACAAGAAATGGACTCAAGAGATGAGTGAACCTTGAAAAGATACACCATAGTTGAGAAGTGCTGGTGCGGCAAGATCAAGAAAGCAGCAAAATAGTCCAAGAAGTTGCGAAAAGAAGTCGGACTAGGAGAAGTAGAGGAAAGACATATGGAAGAGTTGTGGAAGATGAAAAGACGGGAGAGACTGGCTAGTCAAAGATTAAGTGAGAGAGAAGCGTAGAGAGAAAGAATTCCCTAGGAAGTTGGAAAAGAAGAAGAAGGTGTAGACGGAAGAGAGGAGGAATCCAGCATAAATCTTGAAGAAGAAAGAGAAAATTCAGCCCCGATGCTAGGGAAGATCGGGAATACAGTTGAGGAGACCGCTCCAAAGGAAGAAAATGAGACCCCCCAGATCAAATAAAATCGCCCCAAATCCATTGGCTCAAGCCTCAAATCACCCATACCCCAAGTGTCCTCTATACAAGTGGTAAGTTCGATACTACCTTCTCATGCTAGTTCTTTTCCAGTACAATTAATTAGTCAACCACAGCTAGTAAGTACGAGTACAAGGAGGATATTGGGATCTCCTAGTAGATCGCAAGCAGGACCATTAGGTTTGATTTTGAGAGGAGCATCGAGATCAGTAATGGATGGTCATGCAGGAGGTTCAATTTCCCGATACCCAAAGTTCTGGGTAAGGGAGATGAAGATGTTGAGCAACATTGGTTCTTGTGTGAGGAAATTTGAAGATATAGAGGGACTCTCAATGCGAATAAGTTGGTTGAGTTCCAGAATACCTTGAGGGGTCATGCTCTCAAGTGGTACATGAAGATTATTGATCCAGGAGTGTCGAAAATGAAAGGTCAAGCATTCACACTTGGTCAAGTATGGACTAGATTCATAGCGGAGTTCAAACTACCTTAGTCAGAATATAGCTAAGGGAAGATGAATCAAACTGGGAATACAACTAGAAGTTTAAAGATGTTATAGGGAGGTTATCACATCCAATCCATGAGGAACATCAAAGGGAATGGTACATTCAGGGATTTCTACCTCTAACACGGATTCCGCTAACGCAACAACGGATAACCACTTTGACAGACGCCTTGGAACAATCGATCAAGATTGAAGCCATGGTGGGATATCCTGGGAGCCTGAGAGTGACCAGACCCACAACAAATGTGAATTTGGCACAACTACAAGGGAAAATATCAGCATTGACAGAAAAAATTCAAGAACTGACAATACCTAGACCAGAACAACCACAGGTTTGGTGCACCGGATGTTATACAGAAGGACATCTGGTGAACGAATGTCCATGAATGAGGGGAATCGGACCTCCTCATAATCCGATGGGACCTTCACCAAGACCCACGTGAGGAATTGTGCAAGTGTCTTCGAACTTACCATTCCATAACCCCACCCCATATCATGATTTTCCAAGGATCCAAGTAGCACCAACAGTTGAGTATTGTGAGATATGTTGAATCCATGGGCATGGGCCAAGACAGTGCCCCATTATGAAGAAATACTCGACAATACCAAATACATTACACTATGAGTTATGTGCATCTATCGCACATACTACCAATCAATGTAGAGTGTTGGATGCACTTGCAGACAGGTTGGACCGAACAACATTCACGGTGAATGAAAACCCTCAAGGACTAGGAAGAGGTCGATGAGGTGGAGCTGGAAGAGACTTTAGAGGAGGAAGAACTGGGGGAATAGGGCCAAGCAGATATTATAACTATGATGAGCAAGGTCATATGGAAAGAGATTGTCCTCATCTGAGGCAACCATGGTGCTTTCACTTTAGAACCAATGGGAACACAACTGAAGATTTCCCAGAACTAATTGCAAAATGGGAATATCGGGTACGACAATGAGGAACTAACCTCATCAGTTCATAAATCAAGAGAGTTGTTAAAGGAAAATTTCCCAACATCAATACTGTTACTCGAGGTGGAGAAAAGACAGGAGTTGATGCTGACAGTTTACCTCAGATCTAGAAAGTAGCACCTAAATAAGGCAGGTATGACCCTCTAAAACAGAAGTTGTTCTTTAAGAATGCCATAGAAGTATTTCAGAATATCCCTAGCCTTGAGATGAAAGAGAAACCCCCACAGCCCATTATTTACCCTAAAATTGTGCAAGTCCCTGCTTCACCCCCTGCACCCAAAAACCCTATAGTCACATCAAGACAACTTGAGAAACCTCAAAATGTATTCAACCTTTGGTTTCAATTATTCTCTGACATTCTCGGGAACAATCAATTAACAGAGAAGTTGTGCAATGCACTATACCTAGTTTTAGGGAATGAAGGACCCATAGAAGCAGGACTAAGGACTAACCTTCCTAAGAAGAGTACTCAAAGAGTGCAGAGACGAAAAGTACGAACTAGAAAATAATTTAGACTAGTATCCTAGTTAGACGAATTTGAGATCAAGGATGTCATGTTGGACCTGGGATCTAATGTGAACATTCTGCCTAAGAAGACTTAGGAAGCCTTAGGAAAACCTAGGCTGACATATTCCACAATTTAGCTAAGAATGGCCAACCAATATTGTATTTTCCCAATAGGAAGACTGGAGAGTGTGGAAATAGATGTTGCGGGAGTGAAGACCGTAGTTGACTTTGAAGTAATTGAGATTATGAGGGATAAGGATACTTACCCTACACTACTTGGCATTGATTGGGCCTATGAAAACTATGCATTAATTGTCTTAAATAAAGACACCATGACCTTTGAGGTTGATGGAATCAAGGTAGTTCAACCCTTGGATCCATATGTGGGGCCCAGATATATAGAGCCAACAGACAATAATATGGAGGGAGAAGACTTGGATCAATTGTACACTGTAATTTCAGGAACAAGAGATGATTACATAAATCCTACTACTAATGAGTGAGTAAGTTGGAGGAGTATACAATCAGTGGACAAAGATTCAGAATTGGATTTTGACAATTGGCAACAAGGCTCATATGAAAGATTCTCGAGAAGATGTGCAACTATCAGGGAAATGAGATGGGTTGGGACTGAGGTCAGAGAACACCCAGTATATGATGGCACCTTAGGACTCGACAGTTTTCTTCTCACCATGGAAAAAAAGGTAGTGGAGGATCAAAGAATCTCAGTACTATATTTATCCCTCCAAGGCACCCCCGCCAGATGGTGGGCCAATCATAAAGCATTACTCAGAAACTGGGATGATGTGAATCAAGCTATCAAGTATAGGCTTCAGAGTAAGGAGCAGCTGAAATCAAAGAGGGGGATAGATTTCCAAGTTGCACAACTGTTCAACGGAGGATCTAATCCTAAAGCACATATTGAATAGTGTGTGACGCAGTGGAAAGTTGTGGAAATACCCTCTCACTTCTCGGTTCATGTATTTCCCCATTCACTAGGTCCAATCCCAAAATATTGGATCATACATGAAGAAAACAGAAGACAAACCAGTGACTGGAAGATGTTGGTAGATCATTTTTGCACGGAGTTCTCATTTACAAGTAAGTACCCTGAGATTGAAGTAGTCCTGCAAAATATCAAAGAATTTGTTTTTACAGATAATAGAAATCAGAAATCAAACCTAGTGGTATGTGCAAAACATAGTCGAGAACTTCAGACTAATCTTCACCTACCCTCAAACAAGAATCCTATAGAATTATATAATATTAGCAGGGATTCAGAAATCCCATATGACTTAGAGGAATTGAGAAACCTAGCCATTAAAGAGACAGAAGGGAACGGAGAAATCCAGAACACTATACCTAGTCAAACTGATAGTTCTTAAAACCACCCATTAAAGTTGTGAAAATTCAATATAGGGACCACAGAGCAACCTAAGATAGATATGGTGGGATATTACTGGGATAAGAAAAACATTCAAGAAATACAGAGTTTGTTGCGGGACTATGAATATTTGTTCCCAAAGACCTTTTCAGACTTAAAGGGAATCAAAGGAGTTATGGGAGAAATAAGAATTGAATTAAAACCAGGATCAAATCCTGTGAGGCATAGACCATACCTCCTTAACCCTAGATTAAAAGAGAAGGTTAAGAATGAAATAGACAAGATGTTGGAAGCTCAACTTATTTTTGCAGTGGAAGAAGAAGAATGGGTCAGCTCAATTGTTATTCAAAGAAAGAAAGGCACAGAGGATATCAGGGTTTGTGTAGACTATAGAAGCCTTAACTATGCCTGTGTGCATGACCCTTTCCCAACACCTTACATTGATTAGGTGCTATAATAGGTTGCGGGGAAAGAGGCATACTCATTCACAGATGGATTTTCAGGATACCACCAAGTAAGAATTGTCGAAGAGGACAAAAAGAATACTACATTCATAATAGAATGGGGGTCTTTTTCATATAATGTAATGCCATTTGTCTTAAAGAACGCCCCTGCATTTTTATCCAGGATTGTAATAAAAACTTTCAGAGAGTTCATTCACAAGCTTATATAATTCTATATGGAAAATTGGACGATATACAGTTTGCTCAAGGAACATGAGGTGCTATTATGTCTAATGTTTGACATATGTAGAGAATTGCAGATATCAATGAATCTCAGAAAGTGTATCTTCTACATACCACATGGGAATTTTTTGGGCCACATAGTATGTCGAGAGGGAGTATTGGTAGACCCAACCAAATTTGTGGTTATTGTGAACATGCCACCACCTACGAGTGCAAAGAATTTGGGATCCACGTTGGGACACACAAGGTACTATCGCAGGTTCATCAGAAGATATTCAAACATCACTGCACCTCTACAAAATCTATTGAAAAAGGATGAAATGTTCCAATGGACTCTAGAATATGATAAAGTGTTCGAGACCTTAAAGGAGAAGCTCAGTACAACACCGATTCTAATATTTCCAAACTGGGAAAATGAATTTCGCATCCACATAGATGCTTCAGGTATTTCCTTAGGAGCTATCTTAGAACAACCTGGAGATGGATCCATGGATCGTCCTATCTATTTTTTGAGCTAGAAGTTGTCACAAGATGAGCACAACTACACAACGACAGAAAGGGAGAGTTTAGCCATGATTTATGCTTTGCAAAAATTTATACATTATTTGTTAGGTTCTCATTTCAAGTTCTTTACTGATCATTCTGCATTGAAATACCTAGTTAATAAAACAGTGTTGGAAGGGAGAATTTGCAGATGGTTGCTACTATTTTAGGAATTATCTTTTGAAGTAATTATTAATACTGGAAAATCAAATGTAGGACCTAATCACCTGTCTCAATTAGAATCAAGAGAAAGTGGCAGAGTAGTTGACGATCAGCTCCCAGATGTAGATTTGTTCTGGGTTTTGGCCATACAAGAGTACCTAGAAGACATAAAAGTCTTCTTAAGTACAGGAGCTTGCCCAGAAACATATTCTGCAACCCAGAAACGCCATATGGTTGTTAGAGCAGCAGATTACCAGTTAATTGCAGGACAATTGTATATATTGGGATTAGATTGTATCCTCAGAAGATGTGTCTTGCATCATGAAAGACATGATATACTATGTGAATGCCACAATGGAGTTGCGGGAGGTCATGTAGGAGTAAATGCCACTACGCAGAAAGTTCTCCAATCTGGACTTTGGCGGGAAACGCTCTTCAAGGATGTGAAGGTATATGCTAGATCATGCGATGTTTTTATAAGAGTGGGTAAGCCATCATGGTGAGATGAATTACCACTTCAACCAGTTCGAGCTCTACAGGCATTTGAAAAGTGGGTAGTTGAATTCATTGGACCGATCAACCCCACAACTAAGAATTCAATGGCTAGGTACATTATTACCGCAACTGACTACCTTACACGTTGGTCTGAGGCAGCAGTTGCTCAGGATTGTTCGACCGATACTGTTGTTAGGTTCATCTTTGAGAATATTATCACTTGATTTGGATGTCCTAGGATCCTATCCAGTGATCAAGGAGCTCATTTTATTAGTAGTACTATAGAAAATCTCAAAGCAGAGTTCCTGGTCCAACATCACAAAAGCATCTCTTACCACCTATAAGCCAATAGAACAGTAGAATAATTCAATAAGATTCTAGAGAGAGGGCTAACAAAGGTGTCTTTCACAAATCAGGAAGATTGGGATGACAGGGTTCCAACAGTACTATGGGATTATAGGACAACCACAAAGAAACTCCATAGGTACACGCTATTCCAACTAGTTTATGGTAAGGAGGATGTAGTGCCCGTAAAATTCATCACTTTGAGTATGTACATTGCACATATCACCCATATGTCGGAGGAAGTGTAATTTTCAGAGAGACTCATGGAGCTACAAGAACTCAAAGAAACCAAGTTTTTAGCAGACTTCCATCAATCGATTGAAAAATCAAGGGAAAAATCTTGGCATGACAGACACATTAAGACTAGATTATTTGTGCAAGGAGACAAGGTTCTACTCTATGATAGTCGGTACCAGAAGCATCCTGGGAAGTTGCACATGCATTGGTTGGAACCATTTATAGTTGCGGATATCCGACCCTTAGGAGTAGTCAAAATTGCGCAATTAGATGGTATGTTGCGGAGAAGATGGGTGAATGGCGCTCTCCTGAAACCCTATATGTCTTAGAATTGAGCTAAAAGGACTGTCTCTCTAGTCCAAAGGAGAATGTATAATAGTTAGATTTGAGTTTTCTGAAATTTCGTAAATTCAGTTAATAAATTCGATGTGCGCAGTGTTGCGTCGTGACATGTAGTTCATTTTTCTGTTTAATTATTGGTTGATGCAGAACTACTTACTCAGTAGTGTAGGATCAAAGAAGGAAAGAACTCATTTATCACGGTCATTAATATGACGGGGACCCCTTTGTGGTTGAAGGGAGGATGAATCCGAATGCAATCTGAGTCCATGTGCCACACGCACCCATTCCAGTCACAACCTTTATTGCTATTACAGTACCCCTTCTGAATTCAATTAATCCATAAAGTCGTGATAGGAAAAGATTCCATTGATATTCACACTGGGATTCCGACCCGTCAAACGAAAAGTTCTTAAATCAGCCACGTCCCTGTCCAACTTGCACAGTAAATACCAGAATCTCCCAATAGGATTTACCCCGTTAACTCGTCCTGTCGAACAACTCAGATCCAAGTTGCATCCATAGCATTATGATGAACAATAGTTATTGTTGAACTTGTCATCTAAGCCCGAGTATAAGGCTCTGATAACTCGTCATAGAACACATTGTTTTCAAGAATTTAGCAATTTACGAACTATGTAGAGCGAGCAAGCCTGTGTAGTTGTGAAACCCATAGTTGTGATCCCCAATCCTTAGTTCACCAGAGAATTTTTTGATAAATTAGATCTCACAATACTGAGAGCTATTGGAAGTCGAAGCGCCATGTCCAAAGACACAGTACCAGAGGATCCCTACGAGCCCCGAGTTGAGATCGTAGGTGATCTAAAGGGAAAGGTGGAGCAGGTCAAGCTCCTTGACCTCGATTTAATAGACCAGGTCTTGGTCCCTCAGATGAACATAGACGTATTCTAGACTATCACTCTAGACGCGTTGGGATGCATGCAATTCATGCCCAAGCATGAATTCATCAACATATTCAACTCCACCATCATGAATCTTAGAGACTTACTAGTGTTTGGTACCACTGGTGAAGTTGCGCAGTGCACCAAGTTCTTGATCAGCAGGGTGCACAACAGAAGTCTCTGACTGGATAGGTGGTATCCAATCCACATCAAGGGCATACATAAACTCACTGGACTATCCCTCAAAGGCGAGGATGTGTCGAAGGGATTCCAGGGTCCCACCAAGCATGGAAAAAAGAAATGAGAGTCCAGCCTCTATGAAAGGTTCCACACGCAGAAGGGGGCGGCGCACAGCCAAAATTGACCCCATACTACCAAAAACAGTCAAGACTGGCTGTTACATCATAACCAGCAATGTTATGAGGTCATACCACAAGGGAGAATGCACACTAGATGCATTGTTAGTGGTCGAATTCTGCACCAATGGCGTTGTATTCAACTAATGCAGTTACATGTTGGAGGAACTGCTCGTCGCTTGTGAGTAAGCTCAGGAGAAGGGAGGCACCTTCACATACGGCTACCTGTTGGTGTCATTCACAATGTTTAAATGGAAACCACCTGATGGAAGATCGTTTTTGCTAGAAGACAAGGGGCGCATGGCAAATATGTTTGAGCCATGTCACTCTAGGGAAGACTCAGAGAACACAGCCTTCAAAAACTCGGCGTTCTCCAAGTGGTACAATGCACTCATCGACGCAACACAGAGGTTGTGCATTTATTTTAGCATGAACCTCAAATGTAAGATGAGGAACACTGCTTTTAGCATGAATCGGAACCATATGTTTTTATGGTTGAGGCATGTTAACATGGAAGACTTCCATTCGAGGATGTTTTCGTTCTACTTGGACGAGGAGGCCTTCAACAAAGAGGTAATGTCATGGACAGGAGTTAAACGCAACTAGCGCAATTCGAGGATGCAATATATCTTGCCTGCATATTTGCTCAAGAAGAAAGGAAAAGAAGCAGGGGTAGGACCGAGCTCAGGCTCAGAGGCCTAGAAGAAGGAAGCTCAGGCACAGTCAAACTCTAAGGAGGAAGACGGCATGCAACCATTAGAGTGTAAGAAAACAATTTTTTCGATCTTCATGCAACTGCTAGATAAAGCCGTGTTGATAGGTGAGGATGTCAACAAGGTTCTGAGTGTTGTGCTCATCATAGAACCAGTGGTGAAGAAGCTCAAAACTGGGGTCTTGTTGAGTAAAGTATTAAACCCCCAATCCCTTTCATCCTTTGTCCCCCATACTCACTCGGCGATCAGATCAAACCCCATCATCCATATTCAGGATGGCCTCGAGCCTGACACCCTTCCATCCACCATCATCACTGAGCACCCTCTGTCACCACCACAACCCTAGTCTCCAACCCCAAAAACCACCAGTCCACCCCAAACCACATATCTGGAGCCGATCCAGCTTGATCCCCTAGAGCAAGAAGTCCCAGAAACAACCTAGGAGTTTCCTAAGATGAGACCATAAGTTTCTGGTCCAAACCTAGAAGTACCATAACGGAACTTGCATCTGACTGGTTCGAAGTCGAACACCCAGGACCAACAGATTGTTCCTTTCGTGCTGGAAAAGGACACCCAAATGGTGCAAGAGCCGCAAGCACAAAGTACCCAGCACATTTCCTCAACGGCCAAGGTTGAGGGTGGCCAGGGAAGCGCAACGCAGGGATCCGATGCAAGTAAAGGGAAGGAGATACCATAGGCTCAGAAGGAACCCGATTCAACTTTCGACTAGAGTGCGACATCCATGAAGGAACAGATGGAGTTGGTTCTCCATAACCCTCAGCAGTGCGCAGAGTTTCTACAACTCTGCCTGGCCAAAACAGAGGTTCTGACACTCTTTCCCTCGACGCTAAGGTTGAGGATTGCACCAGGACCATCAACAAAGGAGGAGGTAGAGACCCGTTGTTATAGGAATTATCAGTAAATGCATACATAAACAAATATCCCTAGATCCATCTAGATCTAGAACAAAACAAAACAAACTATGACGCTTTCCCTAAGCTCTAATCATTGAGTTTACTATTTAACAAGAGATGGGAAGCATATTGTTTAAATGTCTCTTCCTCTTTCCGTCATCGTTATAGCTCCACTCCAGCTCTCTTTTTATATTGAATATGCAAGGGAACACAATCCCAACAAAGTGAAAGCAATAATATACTCAACAAGAACCTATGTATGTGATCAAGGAATCATATAATAAAACAAATCCAGTTTTATGGGAAAGAAACATATCACTGAATTATATTGAAATGAAAGTGGATATTACAACCAAAGCCTTTATGTCGCAAGGTCCCCTTCCGATGAACCTTTTCTCCAACACACACACTTGCTCCAATATTGAATGAAGGAGATCCACAATGACTTGATGAACTGAAATGAGGCTCTCAAGAATGATCCAATGCATAACTCTTCATACAAACTTAGCCAATTCAACCTTCATTAACCTTAAAATCAACCTTAGCCTTTTCCATGAGAAATCGCTCTTTATATAAGGGAAAGAGAGATGGTTAAAGAGATTAGGATAATCCCACCAAATCAGAGAAGCGAGTAAGATCCCAACCATACAGACGCCACCTCATCTTCTAGAAGATCCCCTTCTATAACTTTCGTGAAACTTCCCTTTTTCTTAGTCTTTTGACATCATCGCACCCTAGTTGTAGAGAATATTGCGGAGACGTCGCAACCCATATTTATGGCAGGGGGCGACGATCAAGGATCGTCGCACCCTGCATATGGTGCAGCCTGTGACGACCTTCCTTAATAGGGATTTTGAGAAGATAAAGTCAGTCACTTTCCTCATGAAGAAAGGATCTTTTTTGGGAACATGAACACATGTTGTCAATGGATCACTGGGGTGACCAAAATAATGTGTAAAAGAATTCCCCCAAAGTATGATACTGGAACTCATGACAGTCGAAATACTTTGTAGAATGTGTGTGTCGGAAGCAAGGAGCACATCGGTCGGGAACCTGCAAACAATCAAGCATCAGCATAATAATATACCATTATCCGAGGTAGGCATTCCCATACTCAGATTAAAAAATGTCATTTGATTCATGGCCACCAAATATACATTGTGGATCAATGTCAATGTGAAATTGGCATAGCCACCCAGAATACACTGTGGATCTATGCGCTAAAATGACTCAAATTCRGACATAGCTACAAGACATACAAAGTGGATCTATGTTTCAATACAAATCATGAATACTCTGTCATAACCTAGACCAAAATGGTATGATCTAGGGTCTTCATTTCCATCGTATCTAAGTATGAATCTGACCAAGTGATTACAGGTGTTGAAGTCGAACATGGTAGAAACCACTTGATTACCGGTCAATGATGAAAATTGTTAACAAGCGCGAGGGAAATCACCATTAATGTCAATGAATCCCAAGGTACCCGAGTACAATCCAATGAATGTGAATAAATGAGTTGAATTTGAACATTCAATGGAATCTCCCAATCAGGAGTGAATGATGTGAACCCATTGTTGAAAGCAAAGAAACTTTCCATTGAGGCATGTAGGCTCTAAGGTACTGAATGATTTCTAGGTCTTGTTCCTGAATAATGAGTTGAAGTCGACAGGAAAAGACTCATCACAGGAGGGCCTTGATGTATCCCCCATCAATGAAACAAAATGAGTAACAAATTTTAGGTAGATCAAAGCATGAAGTGATTTGGAACTCACACAGGGAAAGTCGACATGGTAGAATATTTATAACTGCAGATGGCTGACTCAATAGGAGGATTATTAATGTTGTACGTCTCTTGAACATATGAATGACACGACAATGGTCTTGGTAGCATTGACTCAAGGAGGACCCAACATACATACATGTGGATGGTCAAACGAGAGACAAATGGATTTCCCAACCTGGATTCAATGATGAAGGGGGGTTTCATGTTCAAGAGCGACTATTACTGCCACTAACATGGATACAGAGACACATTCATTTCCCAATTTTCCCCCACCATTTTTGTGGAGTAACTCTTTATTTTTACGCAAGCTTGAGGAGGATAACATATGCTTGTTGACGTAAGCTCATCCTTTGGATGAGTCCCTCGGAATATGTTTAATCAAACCTAAGAATGAGTGGTTCGATCCCATATGGGTCCTTTGATGTTTGTTTAACGAGTCCAAAGAGAGAAAAATCGGGGGTTTTTCATGTTTAAAGAGTCTGAAAAACACTTAAAGAGAACTCCAACAATTCTTTTTTCGTAATTTAATCTGATGAGACCAAAAAAGTGATAACCTACCTCTCATCAAATGTTTTCTTCAAATACTTTTACAAGCGTGAAAAGAACAAGGTCGCTCGGAAATCTTTTCGTTTTTATGGAGCGTGAAAAGAGATTAAAGGATACTCCATAAGTTTCATTTTTCAGGTTACCATTACGAGTACAAAAAAGAGACAAAATTATACTCGGTTACATTCTCAGTGATTTACGAGCACAAGAAAGAACAAAAACTAAGCTCGGAGTTTTTTTGAAAAACCCTAAAAGAATATGTACATATATACAAAAACAGACCAAAAATGTATCCTTATTCCAATGTTTGCACTCCTAGATCTTTAATCTGCAAAAATCAACACTTGCAACGTCATTAGAACTTTAGGGTTTAGATGAAATATATAAAATAATATAAAATATAAATAAAAAAGTGAAAAAGTCAATAAAAATGGGTAAAACTTCATTTCACTATTCCATTTGGTATTTCACACAAACTTTGTTCCAAAACTCCCTATTTACCTCAATTTTCCACTACGGATTGCGGGAGACATGGTTGATCATTCGACAAATAGTCTCCGTTGAACATGTAATTTTCATCTCTTTCAACTTTTCATGGATCAAAATTTGTTTTTTGTTGCTAAAAAATGGCTTTTTGAGTTAAGTTTTCAAGGGTACCCGTGCGTGAAGCTCATCGCAGGCGCCCTATATTGAGCCCTGCGACGACCCTTAAATCTAGCACAATTCAAAACATCTTTTGAGATGTATTTTCCAATAAAAAGTTTTCAGGGAGAAGATAAAGAGGTTAAGCTCTCTTTTATGTTCCATTGCATGTTTTCCAAGGTAAGAATGTTGGAATGGAAAGAGAGAGAGCATGAGGAGAAATAATACTTTACTTGGAATGACCCAGGAATGGTAAATGCCCTCCGACAGTGTGGACTGTTAAAATTCTTCAAGATCCAGAGCATGAGGACCTAGTTGAGGTTACTCGGATACCTAGTTCACATGTGGGTTGTGAACCAACAGGCGTTCCACATGGGTTCTCACATTCTTATGATAGATATCGAAGATATCTGCTTCTTGACTGGGCTATCTCGCCGTGGGTCCCGAGTTATGCTTACAGGTAGCAGGGGAGGTGGCGAGCCTATGAGCCACTGTATCAGTGCATATTGTGTGCCAGGTACTCAAAAGCATAGCGGCAAAGTTTCTATTAGAGATGTCTGTGACTTGCCTCTACGTACCATCCTCTACACCGTCACATGCATGGTAGAGAGTGAAGATCCCCATATGGCTCTTCAAAGATATTTCCAGTATGCACCGGAATGTATGGAGCCTGGAGTTTTCAACTGGTGTGACGGGGTTCTCAGAAGCATGAAAACATAGTTGACCAAGTGCAGGAGTGGTGAGCCAAAATAGTTTGGATACGGTTCAATTTTGGTGTCCTTCTTCCTGGAGAGGGTCCCATATTTATGCTTGCAGGTAGAGTGGGATATACCTTTCCCACAGGATCCAAGAATGAATAGGTGGCTCGACCTCATGGAATGACATGTAACTGGTCCTATCATTAAGTATAATGATGTTTTCTTTGACTGGTTGAGGACCCAGATGCTTATGTTCGATGACTATGCCTATGTCGGTTTAGACTTTCGAGGTGATCCAAACTTGGTTCTTCCTGAGGGTTCCCAATGGGGGGACATAGGCAAGAAGGAAATTTTTATTTTATGATTTTTTTGTGATTTTTAATATATAATGTTTTTTATGTTCCTTATCCGATGACTAATCAAATGCTCTTTGATGATGCAGATGTGGGACCTTATCGACCTCCAGGTTCATCCCCCATCTAGTGGCAAGGGGAGAGAGCTAACGTAGGAGGAGTAGCTACTACTGACTATGAGATCCTAAAGTAGAATCTAGAGGGGCTCATGATGAACATCCTGGATGCCTCTATCGATGATATCCCGAGGCATTATCAACGCCATACAGTGGGTGTGTCTTCTTCCATTGGTCGATTGCTCCGTAAATTAGCACGAGAAGTTTCATGTTATAGCGAGCAACATCCTTGATGCTCTATTTGTATATGAAGCCATGTGCTTTACATTTTTGATATTTTGGTCTTCGGAAAAAAACACTTTTTGTAACACTTTTATCGTTATATATATGAGGCTTCTACTAGCTTACTTGTTGTATATGCAAAGTGTGATTGGATTTTATAAATGTCTCAATTGTTTTTCTAACACGTAATTAGCCAAATTATTTGTTAATGTATTTAGACATCTAGGAATGTGTTGATATTCAATATAATCAAAGTGACGCTCCAAGAGGCAAAGTGAATATACCCTTAACAAAGTAGGACTTCGAATGGAGTAGACATTACTCAACTGTAGGACTACTAACTATGAATTGAGTCATACAATAAGATGATGGATTCCAGGTGAAACAACGTCGATCAATAATTTGATGACTGCACTGTATTTCACAATATTATTAGTTGGACGACCAAGGAAAACACCATGTAGACTAATCAATTCATTTGTAGGTGCATAAATTGCCCAAGTAGCAGATGCTAAGTTTTAAGTGTTGCGACTAGCACCTTCAGCAAAGCCAATGTAGGGTAGTGAAGACAATGACATCTGGAAACCATGCACAACGCAAGGTAAGTAGTTGAAGGTTGAAACCAAACAACGAAAAATCACACAAGAGTATGATACACTAAAATACAAGCACTCATGCAAAAATGACTTAAGCATAGTACTTCTTTAAGTAAAGCCCATTTCTAGGTTCACTCAAAGGGATTCCATCATAATCAACTAGCTTATAAGCTCCCTTATCCAACACACGTTTGACAATGTAAGGACCTTGCCACATGGCCTCGAATTTATCGGCCCCTAGCAAATCACGATCTTGTTCATAAATAAGAACTGTATCACCTTCAAAAAAAACATGTGGCTTGACATGTTTGTCATATTGGCCTTTAACACGTTTCTTTTGGGTTTCAATAAATAAGGCGACATCGCGATGGGTTTTGTCTAGTTGCATTAAATACAAAAGACGCTCTTCTTCGGCAGAGGTATAGGGGAGAAGTTCAACGACCAGTTTCAAAGACGGTATTTCACATTTAATCGGAAAGATAGCTTCAATACCATAAACTAGCTGGAAAGGTGTAAATCCCGTGGCAGACTTAACAAATGTCCGATAGGCCCATAATGTTGAGAATAGCATCGTGTGCTAGTTTTTCTTATGAATTCCTATCATCCGTCAAAGCATAGTAATGAGAAATTTTTTTATTGCTTCAACCTGGCCATTGGCATGTGGGTAATAGGGGGTTGAGTTTTCATGACGAAGACCCAACTTTTCAGTAAATTCAGACATCATAAAATTTTGAAAATGACTACCATGATCAGTGACAATAGCTCAAGGGACACCAAACCGAGTAATGATATGATTGAATATGAACAATGTTGCAGTTTGTTCAGTGTTATCAAATGTAGGCATCACCTCGGCCCATTTAGGGAAATAATCCATAGCTACAATGATGTATCCACGTCCCCCAACCGAGTGAGGGTTACACATTATGAAGTCAATGACCCATTTGGCGAATGGACCAACGGAAACCACAGGGTGTAAGGGAGAAGGATGAGATCTTATCTTGTTATTATAAGTTTGGAAAGCATGGAATTTCTGAAAAGCAGTAATGCAGTCCTTAAACAAAGAAGGCTAGAAATAACCCACTCGTAAGTTATTTTGGGTAGTGGCATACCCAGACATATGACCGCCACATGCTCCAGAGTGACATTCATTCAAATCTTTCTTAGCTTCATCGTAGGTGAGACATCGTCGAAAAATAGAATCAATACCGCGGCAGTAAAGGGTATCACCGATAATGATGTATTGTTGGGATTGATAGCGTATACAACAACGATCTGTGCTAGATAGATCGGGATGGAAATTTTGAGTCCGAAGATATATAATAACATCTATGTACCATACGTCATCAGAACTGATCAGAAAAAGGGATTCGTCGGGCAAGGAATCCTCTACCACTTTTTATGTCGCATTGGAGGGAAGGTCACATATCAGTTCGACGAAAACCAAAGATTTCTTTGACTTGGCGCATTCGAATTCCAAGTCAAACTCCTGGAGAATCACTATCAATTTGGAGTAATTTCCCCCTAGAAATTTTCGAGTGAGGATATGATGCATGGGGTTGCAATCAGAAATAAAAGTGGTTCTGCGTAATAAGATATAATGAATAAAATGTTGAACAACTTGAACAGCTACCAAGGCCAGTTTGTCCACATGTAGGTATTTGGTTTTGGTAGTCGTGAGACTCCGAATCAAATAGTATATCACATGTGAATCATGTGAATCATCCTCTTGGACTAAGACCATGGAAATGGTAGAGTCCGAAGTAGCTAAGTAGAGGAAGTAATCCCGGCTATAGTCAGGGGGGGACAATAATGGTGTATGGGTTAAGGCAATCTCCAAAGATTCAAAAGATTTGTTTGTAGTATTGTCCCATACAAACTCGTAACCTTTCTTGAGTAGACAAGTGAATCCTTTCGTCAGTTTAGCGTAATTGGGGATGAAACAGCGCAAAAATTTTCCCTTCCCTTGCAAACTTTGGAGCTGGCGTAGTGTGGAAGGAGGAGGTAGATTAAGAATAGCCTCAACCTTCAATGGGTCTACTTGAATCCCGTGTATCGACACGATAAAACMAAGAAGTCGGTCGGACTCCACACAAAAAAACATTTGTGTGGGTTTAATTGGATACGATAATAACGACAATGTACAAAAATGGCCCTTAAATGTGCCGAGTGATCTTGGCGATGCAGGGAATGCGTTGGTAGATCATCAAGATAGGGTTGCACATTGCACTTAATATCATGGAAAGCATAATACATAGCACGCTGAAAATTCACGCCAGCATTCTTAAGACCAAAGGGTAATTTTCAGTAGTCAAAGGTTCCCCAAGGGAAAATAAATTCAGTCTTGTGTTGGTCCATGGGTAAAATATTAAGTTGATTATAGCCGGAGAAATCATCCATTAATGAGAATATTTCACTGTCRGCATAGTCATCAACAATCTGGTCAACGAAAGGGGTTGGGTAACTGTCTTTAGGACAAGCCTTGTTTATGTCCCTATAATCTACACAAACGTGGATGGTACCTTGTTTTTTATTCACCGAAACTAGATTGGATATCTCATCAGTGAAAGCCATGGGATAAACAAAGCCAGCTTTGAGAAGTTTTTCAACTTCAAGCTTGAGAGCAACAAATTTGCATGGATGTACTGGGAGAAGTCTCTTCCGAACGGGTTTAGTGTCCGGGTATGTCTTAATCTCGTGCACAAAAATATCAGGATCAATGCCTGGCATCTCTTCGTAACTCCAAGAGAAAACATCGTAGAATTCTTGGAAAATGGATTTATATGTGTGGACCTCATCAATAGAACATGAGGCCCCGATATGAACATTCGCCATGATGCCAAGTTTAAAGGATATGTCGAGAGGGATGGTAGGTGAAATGTTACTCAATTTCCCTTCGTGCAAGACATCATCTGTTGAATCGGGAACTGAAGAAATAACAACAATGGTCGACGGAGTCAAAATCCATTGGTAGCTCTCTATGGTATCAAGTTCTAGGAAGAGAATGGAGTGATGATGCCCATCGTCCCAGGGAGTGTCTTCCATAGACATGACTGACATGATCATCTCATCAGTAGGAAATACCGTGTGGAATGGATCAGAAGATGAATCACAGAGAGAAGGAGAGGAGGGGGTTGTCGATTGAATAGCTTGGTATGCAGATTTGTTGGACTTAAAGGCATCTTGTCGTCGTAATGAAGGTAGTCACCAGGATTAGGTACTACCCATGGGTCGTATGACTCAGGGGTTTCACAAACAGTGGTGAATATCATGTTAATAGAGGCAAAAAAAGGACGGGGAATATCGGGTGGTGGGATTGGAAATGTATCCATCGAAGTTGAATCTTTCAGAAGACCTACTTCGACATTCTCGTAACCAGGGGGTGTCTTTGAGATAAAAGGAACATTGCTAGTACGGGAATCAGAATTAAGGAAGGCCAATTGGTCAACAATAACGACATTTCCTTGGTGCAGGAATCATACTACACGGAAAAGGGTGGACACAACCGCATGCGTGGAATCAATCCAACTACGGCCAAGTACAAGGCTATAATCAAGAGGTGCATCGAAGACCTCAACCTCGACATTGACCGATTTACCTTCCAACGTAATAGACAATGAAGGAATAACATCATAAGGTTTAAAACCTGTACCATTGAAGGCCTTAAGTGTATTGTGTGATTCGGTGAGGGTAGGAGAGCCAATATCTTTCCAACAACTGATGGACATAATGCAAGTTGAGGCTCCTTCATCAATAACAGTTCTACAAATATTTTTGTTTTCAACAACAACTTGGATCTGAAATGCTAACTGAGGAGGAAGCCTTGGAACATGATCTTCCAAGTCAAAGATTATTAAATTGGCATCCATGGGATCAATTCCACCAATGGCCTTTAACAGTGCCTTTCGTTGAGTAGGGAAACTTTGAAGGACTTCAGGAGCTGACATCACAGTGGGTGCTTCCACAAGGTCTTCTACAATACTATAGTTTTGGGCAGCACGTGCGTGAGGGTTGAATTCATACTTTCGAACAACGCCCTTAGGAGGAGGGAGAAGAACTGTATCGAGACCCGATCTATCGATATGAAGAGGACTATTTGGAGATGAATTTGCAGGAGAATTTTGAACCAGCGAAGGTGGTATATCATCAAATTTCTCTTTTGACGGAGAGTAATCCTTGGCTCGAGTCACGATTGCAACTTTGTTCTTTTTAGAGTCACCAATAAACATAAGGACATAAGATGAGGTAGAAGGAGAAGCTTGGTCATGAATGACCAGTTGGGCTTGTTGTTGAGAAGGGAAAGGTTGTTACAAAACGGAAGGTGTAGGAGTTTTTCTGATCACTTGGAGGAACTTAGTAACCTCAGCGTGTCTCGAACAATCTTTTGTGTAATGATTGTCACCACAAATAAGGCAGGGGTAACGAGGCTTACATTTATCTTTCTCATCAGTGGTTTGTGTTTTGGATTTATCATATTGTGGACTATTATTCTTGTCCTCCTTGTTCGTACCCTTCCCTTTATTTTTATTTTTATTCTTACCGGTAGGTGTGGATTGAACAGAATTAACCTCAACGGTCTTACTAGTGGGAGGAGTAGGAGCAGGAGTATTTTGTGCATTAGAATTATTATATTTGGGATTGGTGTGATCGGCATGTGTGGACTGAGATTCAACATGAAAGGTATCAATCACAACATCAGCAGCATGAGAAGTTGTTGGAAGTGTTGGGGTAGGGTTTGTGGAAGGACGAGGAGCATCGTGGATCAAATCATAAAGTGTTCCCTTTTGCGAATAAACGAGATCTAGATATTGAGCACGACTAATCACCTACTCTTCAGTGACAACACCACCCATGGAGACATCACAAGTGATAGGTCCAATGAGTGATTTGGTAAATCACTCGGCCAATAATTGATCAGGAAGGGGAACTTTGATTAAATGTCTTCTCCTCCTCCACTCATGGATGTGATCAGAAATATGAGTGGATGAGGATTTCTTGAAAGAACTCAAAAATTTTGTCCCTATCTCGTATCGAATCAGTAACTGGTAACGTGTCAAAAAGGCCATGGCTAGGGTGTTAAATTCATTGAAGAAACCTCGCGGTAACTCGATGTACCATTTTGTTTCTAAACCGGTGAGAGTTCGTTGGAAAAGTTGTAATCTGATGGAGTCATCCATCAAAGAGTTGGATGAACACCACAGATGAAAATTCATAGCATGATTATTCGGATCCTCTCCGCTTGACTGTCAAATTTGGAATGTTGGACGGTAACTTGATCGGTATGACGGGCCAATAAGGAGAATGTAAAATAGGATCATTCAAAATCCTAGACAGATCAGGTAAATCCAAAGTGGCTAGAAAAGGCAATTGTTTGTTCACTTGAGGAAACTGGTAGTTTTGAGGGGGACGCCCCGTAGGTATACCAGTAGGACCATAAGCAGTCTGCAAATACTTAGACAGACCTGACAGATTCGGTTGTGGAGGATTTTGAGGCATATAGCCCACAGGGTTGGGTTGGTTAGAGATGTTCCCTTGGAAAGGAACATGATATTTCAACTTTTGACCCCAAGTGGGATTCAAAGAACCTATATATGGTTGACCAAGGTTAGGGGGTACAAAAGAATTGACTTGAGGATGTTTACCCCCAGACGGTTGTAGATTTCCTTGGAAAGGAAGATTCCAAGGTTGAGTTTGTAACACAGGTGCTTTTTGTCCATAAATTGGATTATGGACTCCATCTTGATTTTGACCCCCAATTTGAGGTTGTGCCCCAATCTAAGGTTTTCCCCCAAATTGAGGTTTCCCCCCAACTTGAGTTTGACCTCCCACAGAAATCTGAAAACCAGAAGTGATAGAAAGATTGGTGCCTCCAAGTGGATTGGAGCCACTAGGGACAGATCCTCCAAGCAAAGGTGGAGGAGGAACATAAGGCCCTCTGGAGATAACCTGAGCAGGTGCAGGAACAAAACCAGTAGCAGCATTATACCCAGGAGGAACAAAAATTCCAGAACCTTTGGATGGAACCTGGGTGGGGATAGCAATGGAAGTATTCAGAGATCTATACCCAGGGGGAAGTGATGGATTTGGTCTAGGTGGAAGTGGTGTCCCAATCAGAGCTTCGGAGATAACCAAATTTTCGGTAGGGATCGTGGTATCTTGTGGGACCATAGTAGAATGGGCCATTTGAAGAGTAGGAATCGAGTGAGAACCAATCAACATTTGCTCTGAAACGGTGATGACATTACTGGTAGTACCAATAAAATGGTCTAAAGGTACCATATAGGTGAGAGACGTCTCAGGCACTTGTGATGCCATAGGTCAATCAAGACTCGCTCCTAGGTTACCATACAGATCATGTACTGTCAAAGGGATGGAACTAGGATTGGAAGTTCCAATAGTATGAGCCAGGGTCCTAAATGATTCACTGTGAAAAAATGGATCTTCTACTCCAGATCATGCATTAGGTCCAGTAGGTGCTCTAGTATTATCAACAACGACATTTTTTCCAGACGTGTTCATCCAAAGTATTCATGCGTCTTGTCTAATATGCAACAACGGGTTTGAGGGAAGTCAGAAAGCCTCTAAGTAATCTGAAACAATTCGGAAATCTTCCAAAGAGTGTGTGCTTCCAACTTTAGAAGCTACTTCGTTATTGACTACTCCCTCGAGAGATTCTTCTGGTGAGTTAGGAGGCAAAGATTGGTAACCTTACGGATATTTCGAGGGTATCCCTTGCATCCTACGTGAACGGTGAAGGCTGATGTTGGCTGAACAAAGTAAAGAACGAAAAACATCTATGCCCAACTAGAGAAAACAACAGCATTCACTAATAAAATATAGAAATCAAACCAAGCAAACAAACCTTCTTATTTCGAAGTCACTAGTTGGTGATGAAATCCAACGTCACAAAGTCAAGACAAGAAGGGGCTAGGATAAAGTGGGTGGAAAAGTTATGTTGACAACCTGCTTAACGGACTTACACCCTGGTGCAAGCTCCCACACATAATTGTGGGTATACCCTCCAAGGAGCCTGAGTGAGTTTGGCCAATGTTGATTCCAGGTACAGTGAAGACTTGCCCCTCCACAGTCACCTCATGTAAATACCCTAGAGAGATAGGATACTAAGGTTACCAACTACAAAAGTGATGCCTAGGGAAAAAAGTCAACAATCTGATCCACGCGCAAAGGCAGGGTATCTAGCCTGAAATCAACTCGAAAGGCTTCCACTCATAATTGTGGGTATACCTTCAAGTGACCCCCAAAATACATGCAATCTCTACACCAATACCAAAAAAGCAAGGTGAGTAACTCTACCAGTCTTAATGCGACCTCAGTTTTGACCCTTGTGTGAGAAGGGCTTCCAGGAAAAAATGTAGCAATTGGATGTAAACTCTCCCTATCACAAGATACTACTGTGTGTTTTGATGCTTTGGAGAGTGTGCCTTACAACCTATTCCAAAGTGCTATCCTAGTTAATGGTTGTGAAGAGAATTTCTAGAAAATAAAATTTACTAATAAATTTTAAATTTACGTTGGGTTTTAGAGGTTGTTGCTTACTCAAAAGGGATATGGGAGAGAAACTAATGATGTTACGACCTTGACCCAATAAAATGCAAAAAGAGATGAATGTGCAATTTTTCAATTCAATTAACTCTAGTTACAGTAGGGAGAAGGTATTTCTTTTGAAGTACAACAAGGTACAAATTGCAATTTCTCTTTTCTTGAATGAACATAATTCCAACTAATCACGGACTACACAAATTTCCAATGTTCTCTTCTTCTTTTTTTAAAATTTCAATACAAAAATTTTCTTATGAGAGATTACTAAAATGAATAGATGATTTCAATTCTTCCTTTCCCAAATCAAATCAGAGATATAAAGATGAAAGGAAAATGTAATCCAAGAAAATCAACACACTCACAACACAATTCCCAAACCAAATTGATAATGTAGACAAAAACAAAAATATAAGAAAGTTCTTTGTCAAATGAAAACAAAAATGTTTCTTAATCAACAACCAATATGACAAACCAAATGAATCCAAAACTTGAAACAAACTAAAGACCCTTTGTCAAACAAGCACCCAGATCAAGATCTGAGATTATATCCTTGTGACAATGAACACAAGAAAAAATTTGCAAAATGCAAAGAAAGACTTTCAATCACTGAAAACCAATCACAGGCAAGATTTAAACTCGGGAATCAATCAAACACAATCATAAGAAGTTCACCCCAGGAAACTAAGGCAAATATAGGTAGTAAAAGGAAAATTGACCCACTCCAACAAATTTTACAGAATTCGTCGCAGGCTGGGTATGGGACACAGTGCGACAAGCTGAGGTCGACGCAGACTTCTAGCAGGGCACAGTGTGATGTCGCTGCACTAGAATGGTCAAGTAGAGTGCGATGTGTAAGGTTCCTCACAGGCTGTCAATGAGACACGATGCGATGATCTCTGTACATAAAGAAAAATTGGGAGAAGGACAAAAAATTTAACTGAACTTCTAAACCCGGGGAGTCTAGATGGATCACCCATAGACTCAGAGAGTGAAATTAATCAGATGAAGGCAGGCCAAAGGTAAACGGGAAGAAAAAAATCAAAAGGAGGTTGTATCCCCAATATGGTTGTCAATTTTTTTATAGGACTTATCGGTAAATGCAAGCATAAACAGATCTCCCTAAATCCACCTAGATCTAAAACAAAACATAACAGAATATGACGCTTTCCCTAAGCTCTAATCATTGAGTTTACTATTTAACAAGAGATGGGAAACATATCGTTTAAATGTCGCTTCCTCTTGTCGTCGTCGTTCTAGATCCACTCCATTTCTCCTGTGATATTGAATTTGCAAGGGAACACAAGCCAACCAAAGTGAAAGCAATAATATACTCAACAAGAACCTATGTATGTGATCAAGGAATCATACAATAAAACAAAGCCAGTTTTATGGGAAAGAAACATATCACTGAATTATATTGAAATCAAAGTGGAGATTACAACCAAATCCTTGATGTCGCAAGGTCCCCTTCCAATGAACCTTTTCTCCAACACACACACTTGCTCCAATCTTGAATGAAGAAGATCCACAATGACTTGATGAACTGAAATGAGGCTCTCAAGAATGATCCAATGCATAACTCTTCATACAAACTTAGCCAATTCAACCTTCATTAACCTTAAAATCAACCTTAGCCTTTTCCATGAGAAATCCATCTTTATATAAGGGAAAGAGACATGGTTAAAGAGATTAGGATGATCCCACCAAATCAAAGAAGCGAGTAAGATCCCAACCATATGGACACCACCTCATCTTCTATAAGATTCCCTTCTAGAACTTTCGTGAAACTTCCCTTTTTCTTAGTCTTTTGACATCGTCGCACCCTAGTTGTAGAGCAGCTTACGGAGACATCGCAACCCATATTTATGGTAGGGGGAAACGATTAGGGATCTTTGAACCCTACATATGGTGCAACCTGTGACGACCTTCCTTAATAGGGTTTTTGAGAAGAGAAAGTCAGTCACAATCCTCATGAAGAAAGGCTCTTTTTTGGGAACATGAACACATGTTGTCAATAGATCGCTGGTGTGACCAAAATAATGTGTAACACCCGCTTAAATAATTCAATGGCCAGTGGAATTCCACTGCAGACTCGAGCACCCAGAGATGCAATCCCTTCATCCGCTGAACTAGCACATTGGCTTGCAACACACTTGGTTGGAATAATCAGAGCATCCATTGATCAACTAGAGCAGAGGCTCCAGTAGGCTGAGAGGTATTCCAAGCATGCAAGGGAGGAAGTGCTCCTTGCGCAAGCATGCAAGACACAAGAAGCACATGAAAATATCTAGGTCAAGTGTAGACTGGAGCGAGTGCAGGAACGGCTTGCTCAAGCCTAGTCGAAAATTCGGAAGGTCGCAGCCCAACTGCCCGAAGCCAGGGATGCAAGAGAGCCGGAGCATCAGATTGAGTTGTTCCAAGGAGAATGGACACAACTGGCCACTCACACTAAGCATCTGGAAGTGCAATTGCGGCAGACTCAGCAAGAAGTGAAGCAGTAGCCTCGGAAATTTGCAGGAGCAGATGGAAAAGGTAGTGCTAGAAGGAAACAATGCCCGAGCAGCACTACATAAGCACACAGTTGAGTGCACAAGGATTTTCAGAGAAGTCAACAACTGTATGGGAATCATCACTAGATGCAACCAAACCTTGGAGGATGTGCGCACCAGAATCCAGGTGTTGAATGAAGAGGTTTCAGTCACAATGGATCCACTGGAGAAAAAACATAAGTTCGACCAGATCCAGCAGGCGGACAATGAATTGAATGTCCTCTTTGAGGTGCAATCCATAGCAAAGAAGGAGTTGCGTGAATTTTGGCCTGTCATTCAGACAGTGTACATGCATATGCATCAATTTGATGTAAGAGAATATCCTGAGTGGAACTCATTGGTCGCATCCAATCCCAAGGGATGTATTACAGAGGCAACCCAAAATTTTGGAGCAGAGGCATTACTCCTTGCCAGGAAGTGACAGGATAAAATTGGAAGCTTTCAAGGAGTGAGGAAGCGGACCTTGGAGTTGGTCCCAGAGTTGGGCCCTTCATTTGAAGAGGCAAAAGAAGAGGAAGCACAAACAGAAGAGCAGAAGAAATAGGAAAAAGAGGACAAGGGAAAACAATAGTTTCTCCTGGAAGCTGTGAAAGAGTCGAGTACTTGACTCAAGGGTGAGTCAAGGTTTGTGGTCGGAGCCTATTGGGCCCTTCATTTTTTGGATAAGGAGTTGCACAAGAAGGACTACATTCCCAATTTTGGCCTAGTATGAGTTGTGCAAGCCTCAAAAGAAGCTAGACAGTAGAGCAAGAAAAAGCAACAGAAATCAGTGGTGAAAAGGACAGCACAACGCAAACAAAGCAAAAGAGGTTGCCACGGAACAAGAAAACGTGCAAACCAAGACAGAAGACACAACTTAGCTTATATATAGGGATGAATATGATTGTAAAAGGGTTGTTGATTCTTCGGTTCGGCTGAATTGTGATTGTGTTCAGTTCAATCTTTCCCTTACTATTAGGTTGATGTCATAGATGTTGTTTGTTGTAGAGAAGTCAGGTTATGAGTCTGTAATGAAATATGTACACATTTTTTAGAGTTAGAGCTCTATGAAATGAGTCCAGATCCAAGAGTCTGTAACAGAGCACTATTGTGTATCTCTGAGTTTGTAAATGAAGAAATATTTGAAGATAATATGAAGAAGGGTCTAAATTTTCAAAATATGTTGTGTATTTTTGTGTTATACTTATGCATTGTAGTACTTCTTTAAGGTTTATAAGTTCCTCATGATGATTTTGTGTTTAAATTCTTGTTCGAAAAATAATTAGTTCCATTTCTTGCACACATGAGTTCAGTTCTGTTCTATAGTTATATGTCTTTCGCAAGATCGAGATGAATCTTTAAGGTTTTTTGAATCCTCCTGAGTCTTTTCCTTTCCCTTCCCTATCTATTTGTCTCGGCAACGCTTCGGGTGAGACTTCTTCTCTTCTGAAGAGATAAAAATGCCAGCGCTCTATACTACTTGGTACCTTTTTTTGGTAACCTGAGAAGGACCCTGGTCTAATCAAACTTGTGCCAACATATACAAGTAAATTGTGCCAATAATACTAAGAAAAAACAAAACATTGATAAGTAAAACTTAAAATCATTTCAATATAGTGACTTCATACTCTTACATGGTGGTATTGGCCTCCTCACGAGAGTTAATTGTCCTTTGACTAGCTGAGCATTCTAAGGGAGCTTCCGTTGTAAGTAAGTTCATGTGGCTTTCCAAGTGAGCAAGTACATCCCGAACAATAGAAAGAAACACGTCTAATTATTCAAACAACCTTAAAGAATAGTAATAGAAGATTTGAATTCTTTATCCCATTCACATAGAGCTAGGATGTGCTTTGAAGATTCTTCATAGAAGTGGTCCTTAATGTTGTTAGATTCACTAATCTTAGTTTCAAATTGAAATTTCCAAGTTTCATTTTTTTCCATGGTCACACACATGGAGGTTTTCATTATTATCAATTCCACCAAACAAGTATTCATGCAATGATGCACTTCCCTTGTATCTCTAGTTATTTTCATAGGGAAACATACACAACTAGCGTGAATATATCAAGGTGGGAAGGGAAGAGAACAAAGGGCTAAAATTAGAGGAGAGCACCACCAATGGCCACACAGAAAGAGACAAAAATCCAAGAGAAATGTCAAATGAAGACAATGAGGGGAAGAATCAAAGAGGACCAACACATAAGAAATTGAATGCTCATATTAGGTGAAAATACCTCCATTAACTTGGTGAGTGGGGGAAATAATTGTGATACCATACAACCATAAACAACCTACTACATGATGGAAAAAAGGTGCTTGTGACCATAAATAACCAAGGGGTCTATTACTCATGACATATGTCTCAATGAAATAACGGCACATGTGATGTGACTCGCTAATAAAACTAAAGGTATTGTTTGATTTGATGTATATGATGGCATATTAAGTCTTGATGCTTCTACTTTTCAAATAATTAGAACCACAATTGTGGGATTGGAGTGGTGTTCGTTCTCTCCAACGCCTCTACCCATAGCCTTAAAATGCTCTCAGATTCCATAGTTCCTCAATTAGTCATCTCGTCTTAGTTTAGGAGTCGTTTTACTTGCAAGAAGGCATTGTATTGAAAGGATTTAGAAGGAGATTCTTCCTTTAAAAAATGATCGTTAGTAGGGATAAAAATGTGTGAGCCCCAAATTCAAAACAAAAATAATAATGGACGAGTTGTCGATGACAATGGCGTCACCTTGGAAAAATCTTCAAAGAAGAGCAATTCCTTGAAAATGATCAGTGAGGATCTTTGCTTTGTTATTTATAGAGTGACCTAACCCATGAAAACTTCAACTCCCCTATCTAAGATGATACCCCCTCCTATGATCTCAACAAAATAGATATACTTAATAATAATTGGTTAGAGATGAGAAAATGATGTGAACCCCTAATTCAAAGCACAAATAAAAATGGTTGAGTCGTCAATGACAACTACCCCACCTTGAAAAAATCTTCAAAGAAGATCAACTCCTTAACAATCCATGAGAACATTTGCTTCATTGTTTATAGAGTGACATAAACCATGTAAACTCCAGTTCCTTCATCCAAGATGATACCCCTCCTACCACCTCAATAGAATAGATATTCTTAATAACAATTGATGAGTCAAATGATTACTTTCGTAACATACAAGACATATCTACTATTTTGATATTTAATATTAAATCTTCCAATTTACTTACATTAAAAAATAAATAAATAATAAATTATTTTAATTATACAAGATTTTTTTAAATAAACTGATTTATTATTCTACAGTAATCCTTAATAATCCTTAAAAATAATTTCCAATACCTCCTTAAAATTATAAAACGCATAAATGAACATGGGTTTTGATTTAAGCACCCCATCTATAAACTTGTTACTATATCAACAGTCACTGTATGGTCCTTACTAAATTGTCCCACCTAGATAGTCCTTACTATATTTCCAGTTACTAGATGGTCCCACCTCATCCTTTGCTAGGGTTGGATGTAACCAAAGTTAGCCTCACTCACACCTCTTAGCCCTTCATTGTTGTGCATGGAGAAATTATTTGACTCTTATACTAATACTTTGCAAAGGGTGGAAACAAAGGTGTGTCATGGAGTAGGTATTATTCTCATCATTTCTTTATTCGAATTATGTGCTGTTAAAAACGACAAGGTTAGGTGCAACTTTTCCAAAATATTATAATTTTAGCCCAACAAAATCCATATTTCACACTAAGAAAGAAAAGGAGTAATGTTATTGCTCATAATGAAAAGGAGAAAATATTATAAAAACAAGGTTATAATAATTGAATTGTTTATTTCATTGTGATTACCATTTTTTCTATATTAATTATTATTTTCATCATTATTTTTTATTTATTTTTTATTTTAATATTTTTTCGTTTATTTATTTATTTATTTATTTATTTTGTTTGTTAGAAGTGCTTGTGATTTATGGGGTTAATATTCCAACAATTTGTTAAGAAACTACAATCCAGGGGTATCTAAGGCATCAAAATCATATGGGGTTCACATCTGACCTGGGCCACACCAACCCTTAACATGACTGGATTTTTGGGTGTCTCCTCCCGACTAAACACACTATAAAGGTATTGAACACAGGTCGCCTTGCAAAAGAAAACATTTTTTTTTTTCTTTTTTATATCTACTTTCTTTTTTATTTTTACCTTTCTTTCATAATTTGATTCTTATTCAAATTTTTAAGCATTTTATTTTATTTCATTACCGTTTTATAAATTAATATTATTTTAAGATTAATTAATTTAATATTATTTTAATTAAAAGTGTATTAAATTTATCTTATGTTATGTTATTTTTTAGTCTTTGATAATTACTTTTTTAGTGTGTTTTTTTTAACATTCATTTTTTATTTTTCATTGTTATGTATGTTTTGATGAATTAAGAGGTTAGGAAAATTACAAATATTTTGAAATTGACATGTATTGTCAATATCTAAAGAACATTTTAAAAGAAAATGATTTCCATTCTCCACTTTAATACTATATATTTGCCCAAAGGGGTTGGATCCATTGGTGAGGAGTGAGGAGTTTTTCACCAATGGGAAAGGTTCACCTTGAGGTAGTGGTAGAACATGTGGTTGCACCCAGAGAGATTATATTAAATGATCTCACGAAGTGAACACATATAAGTGGATCAAATCACACCCCCATGTCCTTCAAATTTAAAAAAAAAAAAACAAGGACTTGGTGATGCAATAGAGCTTGGGCGTCTCCCTCCATAGCTACAGTTTTCCCTAGCCGTCGTCCCTGTCCACTGCTCGCTTTTTCTTGGTGGTGAGATTTTCTCCCTTGTCGTCAAACCTGGTCATTGATTCTTCGTGGAGAGTTGTTTATTTCATGTTGTGGCCGTAGGCCAGTGATGTGGGCCATGCACATTTTCTGGACCAAATCAAAGTAATTTGTGGGCCTCTTCTCCATGGGCACGACTCCCCTTCCCGCTAGCGAGGGTTGATTTTCCAAGAGGGGAAAATCCATCCCCAATTTAGACTTGGGGCACTATGTGGTAAAGAAAAACTCCATCATTCTGACTGAGCGAGGTTTAGTCAGTAATTTTCTAGGCCTTTGGCCCAGTCCAAAGATAGTTCTAGAATGGGTTTCCAAGAAATGGTCTGAGCAAGACCCCTTTACTTTTTATTGTGGAAAAGGATTCTTCGTTTTTATTTTCAAAACCACAGAAGACCGAGACCCAATATTTAGATATGGCCCCTACTTCATGGGTTTCAAGGGAATGTTCCTTTCCCATTGGACTTTGGACTTTAACCCAGATATGGAGATCTTCTCAGCTCCTGTTTGGATTAGAATTTTTTAAGAACCAAATATCAATATAGCATAGAAAAACCTCAGAATAAGTAGTCAACACCTTGAAAAAGAGAGAATTTCAGATAATAAGCCTCTTCGAGGGGGAAACCTTATTATACACCACATAAATGTCCAAATACAAGATGATTCCAAATGAAAATGTCTCCTTGGTATATATAGGAGACTAGGAAGTACAATTACAACTAATGGACCCAAGCCGACATAAATAAAATAGCATTACTAATGTAATATGCCCCAATTAAGGGGTAATGTGCCACTATTTAGGGATTAACATGCCCCTCCCCTTGAGACAAGTGTTGTCCACAATGCTTGAGTAACTCTGGATGCTTCTGTATAAAAGATTCATCTTCCCAAGTGGAATCTTTAGCCGGTAGTTTCCTCCATTTAATGAGATACTCTGAAATGGATCTATTCCTCAGCTGATGAATTCTTATGTCAATGATGGCTTTGGGCTCCAATATGATTTTTCCTTCCTCGTCAAGTTCTGGCAATATAGTTTGAACTTGGATCTTGTCACCTATAACCTTCTTTAAGCATGAAACATGGAAAATTGGGTGTACTCGTGAAGATGCAGGCAACACCAATTTGTATGCCATAGTACCAGTCTTTTGCAACACCTTAGAAGGGCCATAGTACTTTGGTGATAATTTGTTATCCTTCTTGGCTTGCTTGAGGGACATCTGTTTGTATGGTTGTAGTATTAAAAACACCCAATCCCCTACTTCAAAACTTATTTCACTATGATGTTGATATGCTTATTGTTTCATGCATTATGTGTCATAGTCAGGTTGTCCTTTAATATGTGGAGAACTTGTTGCTAATGCTCGATATGATAGTCCACTGCTTGAACCTTATTTTATTTATTTAGAAAAGAAGTGATGGAAGGAGGGTGATATCCATAGAGTGCCATAAAAGGTGCCATTTCTGTTGCAATATGAAAGGAAGTGTTATACCACCATTCTTCCAAGGGTAACCATTTGAACCATTGTGTTTGTTTATCAGAGACAAAGCAAGGAAGGTAGCCTTCCAGACTGTAAGGTAGCTAGAGAGGTAGTGGGGGGGCCCAGAGGGCCCATAGTGATAATAGTGGAGGTCATTCAATGTAAGGTGGAC